>JAZKJV010000478.1:42142-304008 GCA_037367405.1 Ottelia alismoides | reverse complement strand
TAAATAAATAATAAATAAAATATAAATAAATAAATAATCAAAAAATAAATACTAAAATCTAATTTAATATTAGATTATTAATAAAGTATATAAATATGATGGATAATATACATTAAATAAGATAAAATTAAGGTTCATTATACAATATACCAATATGGTCCTAAAACCCACTTTTCACATACTAACACCGATTTTAGGGTAATTATTATCATTTGGTAGATAATTAAATAAAACGAACTTTAAAAGTGACTACGCCCAATTCGGAGTCCATATGGCCGAGTTATGAGGTGTAGAAAATTTAAGTCATGGCTTCGTGGCTTCGGGATTTATTGGCATTTTGACAAGTTATATTTTTGTATTTTTTTACTTATTTTTAGAAACATTTTAGAAAAGAAATTAGGTTAAACATAGTTAAGGATAATTAAATAAAAAATCGGGAACTTTCTACATATAGTATATATAGACAAAGGGATCCAACCGCCAAAACTCACATGTTTTATTCTAATATTCTTTTGATATTTTTAATAAATAGTATTATTATAAAACGAAGTTTAAAAGTGAGTTTGGTCAATTTGGAGTTTTCTATAAATTGTTATGATCCTCGAAAGTCGGCTTTTACGGTTCATGATAATTAAATATTTTTGTATTATATATTGTTTTTATATTTTTATAAATTAGTATATATTTTTATAAACAAACTTTGTGAAAAAAGTATTTTGATTTTAGATTTTCTTGATTATATATAAAATAGGTGAATTATTTATAATGTGGAAAATGAATAAATATATTTTTGTGATCTAAGTTTTCTAACATTTTTATACATTATGATCCTTATCTCCTCCTACTTATTTATTTTGTCGATCAAGTCATTATTGACCCGGTCTCGGGATTAGGATACATCTGTATATATTTTATATACATCTTCTTTTTCTTTTAATTTTTATTTTTCTCTTTATTTTTTTTGGAAAAAATAAATGTTAAATATATAATATTAATAATTTGTGGTTAGAATGTTAATTAGTGGGAATTAGTGATTATTTACATGTATTTTACCAAGGATTTTAACTAAAATGAAAGAATAAAGGCGATGAATCATAGATTCATCAAGCAGTTATTTGGACGGTTAATTTCATCCATTTACAAAGCTAAAATTGTAGTTTTCTGGAGTAGCTTATTTTCTATGATATGAGCTTCACTTTATATTATTATGGAATGTGGTTGATTTATTATAAATCACATACTGAAATTGAGTATTATTTTACCCAATTGGCTCCTAAAACTCTTGATAAATAATCATCAACTGCTCAGAAAAAATCCCATAAATCCAGTAATTGCGTCCTTGTTATTTATTATGCATGAGTTTCATTGGAAAATGGATGTGTATACTCTCTAAAATAATTATTGAGTGATTATTATATTTGATTTTTAATTTGCCCACACACCGAGTTTTGCCAAAATTTCAAGTGCCGTGGAATTCATCATTGAAAAATCTATCATAGATAATTTAGGTTTATCTTGATGCAAACCTTGTGGAATTAATAGAAATTAATTATTAGAAACAACTATATTTTCTGTCAATCCATAGAAATTCATATATTACCAGAAAATTCTAAAAAGATTAGTGTAAGTTCATTTTGTCATATTTAAGCTTCTACTAAATTTTATAATTTTTGCATGTTGTTTGTTCATGAAATTACATAAAAATTGCTAAAAAGAGTTATTTTTCATTATTTCATTTTAACCCAAAAATATACAAAAAATGTATTCTGCATTTCTCATTACATAAGGTTTCCTGAAAATACAACTTTATTAATTTGGTCTTGGTTTGAATTAAAATTAATTTAGGCCAAGGGACTTGTTTTTAAAAGAAGTCATGAGCATTTTGCAATTCCATTAGCATATAAAATATCCAAAAATACTTCTATGAAAACATAAATTTCTCATAATCTTGAATCTAAAGCCTAATTATTGTCGCCTTATATCCGATCTTGAGTTTGCCTAAGTAAAAAAAATTAATCATTTTGTATTGAATCGAACATTGATTATGTGTGGTTTTTAAATTGCCTTGGATTCCATGCTATACAATTGATATTAACTAACAAAGAAATTTTAGGGGCTTTTCAATGTGTGCCCCCATAATGTTGAAAAATTAACAATAGTCCTTTTATTGGTATAATATAGGATTAAAAATGTACTAATAAAAGATCGCTACTATTAGAGGTGCACATGGATCAGATTGGATTGGATTTTAGCTTAATCCATGTCCAATCTAATGTTAACGGATGTAACTTTTTCAAATCCAATCCAATCTATCATGTATTTAAATCTAATCCAATCCAATCCATCAATTACTATTCGATCAGAATTTATATACTTAAATATTTTCTCTCAATAGTTTACGCTCTCATGTTTGTACTTTCTAGTTCACTAGCTTCTTGACATTTGAGTTATGGTCTCTGAGGTCGAATTAATGAAGTTTGGGATAAATTTGTACTACCAAGTTGTGCCAAAGCCAAACCACTCCGTAGAATACCCTTCAAAGCCCTACAATATCTCATTAACTGATGAGAATCATAAACAATTTAGATTCGATACCATTTAGATTTGAAAGTATTCAAAATAAAACCAACTTAAATGTAGCCTACTAGTGGGACATCATGCTTCTCATTTAGCGTGAATTTGAAATTAAATTTGTTTGCCATATCATACCTATCGGGAAAATATACATTTTCAGAAAATATGAACCATATTTGTGTACCAATATAAAGGAAGATAATTCAAGTAATGCTTATTTATTTTTAGATGGGTTCAGTACATATGAATTTCTAGCTGATCAAGTTATTCCTTGAACAAAGTTGCAAGCTGGAACAAGCAAAAAGTAAGAAGGTACAAGGGACAAGAAAATTAAATAAATATAGGAGACAGTTGTCCCAAATATATTTGATTTAAGCATATCAGACGAGTGGTTGTATGCTTGATGCAAATGGTACAAACAACTTTGTACGAGATGGCCGTCAATGTCGCAAAGGTCAAGTAGTGCAATGACCTCGTGAGAGTAGGGTGTTAACATTACAAAGGAGGGTCGTTGGCAATTGACCGAGTGAAATATTGGCAGTCAGGAGTAAAATGAGAGGGAGAGGGAACTAAAAGAGGAATAACCAAATAGGATTTACAATTTTACACATTATAATTATATTTAATTGGTTCATGGATTGAACATTTGACTTTAACGAGAGAAGAGGGAGTGGTGGTAAGAGGACTTATATGTATCATTCATATGAAAGAAGGAGATGAATGGCATTGATTATGTCCTTATGAAAAATTAGGAATGGGTGCAAAATGCAAATATATACATACATGATGCATCCATGCATATGTGTTAACAGATTAACGAACTAGATCGAATCAGGTCTTGATAAGATCCGATCCCATCCATATTTTAACGGATTTGAAAAATTTTACTCAGATCTGATCCATTAGAAGGATAAAACCAAACTAATTCAATCAAATAACATCGGACTAGATCAAATTGCAGATTTTATCCAATTCGTGTGCACCCCTAGCTACTATGAATTTTGAAAAATATAAGGGTGCACATGTTATAGTAACAAAATAGGGGCATAAATAAGTACTATTGAAAAAGCTTGGAAAGACACGTGTGTTATTAAAAAACTTGGAAAACATTATTCATTTTTATTGTATGAAGTACCCATCTAGCTCAGTTCGACCCAGTTGAGCCATACAAGCCAAACCAACAATATAACCGTTCGATTTTTTTTTGTTTTGTATGCATTATTGACATAATCACTAGTCGACCAGTTAGCCCGTCGATCAACCATAAAAATCCAAAACAATACTTTTCCAATTTCATGTCCAATTCAATTTCTAAAACCCTGATCATAACACCCATATTCATGCATCATTAAAAAATATCGTATCAAATTTATTTATATTATAATATTTTGTCTAATTTTTCTTAATTTTTTTATCATGCTTTAAATTTTTGAAAATTCATGTTAATAAAGAAAGACATGCTGAACTTTGAAATTTTGCACACGCTTATTCCTTTGCCGATAGAGATAAAAAAAACTATTGATTATTTGTCTCTGTATAATTCACCAATAATTTTTTTTGTATTTTGAATTTTTAGTTTAGTAAATGAATAATTCTTGCTGGACAATCACAAAACATCATTTTTAATAAGTAAAACTGCATTGTGTAACTCTCAAAGATCTACATTATGGACTTTTTTTAGCATTTATTGCATTTGCTTGCTATTTTACGATGATAATTAGTGTAATATTCTCATTTCTATTCAACAAGTCATAGCTAATTCTAGAAAAAATTGAAAAAAAAACTAAATTTCTATTTTTAGCTTTTGACGCATTTTAACTCTATTAAAAAGTTGTAGAAAATAATAACAATGAAATCGGTTTAGACGTTTAAAGCATTAAATGTTGTTTAACTTTTACTATATTATGGTAATAATATTATAGTTCAAAAATGTTGTTCCGACACACCACGTTTTTTGCGTCCGTTGTAGGGAGATGTATCTATGTGTGCTAATTACCTTTTATTTACTTTTCATCTCATATGTGATTATATGATCATGATTTGTTTATTGCTTTTCATATACTCACAAAAGGACTGGTGGGTTTCTTACTTCATCGAATAAGCATGAGAGGGAAGATTCGAATACTGAGAGGATTACTAAAAATTTCTATAATATATTAGAAATTTCCATTTTAGTTCAGTGGTTATTGTAATAAATCAGGACACGGATTTTTTTGGTTCTTCTGCATTGTTTGGTCGCACGCAAATGACACACACTTGGAGATATTTTTCATTATCGTTATCCAGTTTTTATGTAACATACGTTTCTTTTTTTATTTTCTTTGTTGCTTGTTTAGAATAAGTTTTGCAATAACTATTAATATTTTAAAAATAGAAAAATCATCTCAAATAAAAAGCAAATTACCACCTAGGAGCTGTCGCATAGAATTGAGTGTGTGATACATACATGACTTACATCCCACATGGAGTAAGCTAGTTGAATGTAACTATTTTTCTTATAGATAAAGAAGACCCTAGGGCTCATTATATAGATGGAGTCCTATAGGGTTAGGGTTACATGTAGGACGACTCCTAGATAGTGAGTCATCCGAAATACCCCTAGAATTAGGGCTAATCAATACAACTGTCAACACTCCCCTTCAAGCTAGAGCATATATATATATATATATATATATATATATATATATATATATATATATATCAATCGTGCTCAGCTTATAGCAGTATTTCTCGAATTACGTACGCGCGAGAAGATTAGTGAACATGTCTGCAGTCTGCTCTGTAGATGGTACGTTGTGAGTTTGAAGCAACCCTCTCTGTACCAGATCTCGAGTGTAGTGACAGTCAAATTCCACATGTTTGGTGCGTTCGTGGAACATAGGATTGCTGGCTATATGCACACGATTGTCGCATCTAAGTTCCATGGGAGTGACATGAAGATCTATGAGTACGGATCGAATACACACTAGTTCTGTAGCAGCCTGAGCCATGGACCTATATTCACTCTCAACACTTGAGCACGACACCACTAGTTGTTTCTTGCTCCTCCATGTGACAAGATTTCTGCTAAGTAAGTGCGGAAACTTGTAGCGGGTTTTCTATTTATCATGCATCCTCCATAGTCTTCATCTAAATAGGACATAAGATCTATGATGTTGCCTTTGGTGAAGACTAGACCTTTCCCAGGAGAAGACTTGATGTACCTTAAAACCATCACGCATGCATAGAAGTGAGCCATAGTGGGAGCACCCATAAACTGACTTAATTTCCCAATGGCTAGGGATATGTCTGTTTTTCCCACTAGATGCCTATATCGACAAGTATTTTCAATCTCTTCTGTTTCGTAGATGTGTCCTTAGGATGCATAGGTATCTGTGCAGACTTTGATCCTAGCATCCCTATTTTCTAAAGTAGATCAGTTGCATACTTTACTTGTGACATGACTAATCCTCGCTTGGACCTAGGAATTTCAATCCCTAGAAAGTATCGTAGTGGCTCTAAGTCTTTGATCACAAATTGTTCTGCTAGCTGCTTCTTAACTTCTAAAATAGCATCGGAGTCATCTCCTGTGGGGATGATATCGTCCACATAGATGAGCATTGCTACTGTTCCTCTTCCATACTTTCTTGTGAATAATGAGTGATCTACCGAAGATCTGATGAGCCCCATATTCTCTAATACTTCTGACAATTTGTGAAACCAGCCACGAGGGCTTTATTTGAGTCCGTAAATGGCCTTACTTAAATTGCAGACCTTCTGATACTCCCCTTGAGTCTCAAAGCCCGGAGGTTGCTACATGTATATGTTTTCCTGAAGATCACCATACAGAAATACCTTTTTCACATCAAGCTAGTGTAGTGGCCAATCAAGTTGTATTGTACTGCCATTAGAATTTGTATAGTGGATAGGCAAGCCACAAGAGAGAAAGTGTCAAAGAAAATCAATCCCATATGTCTGGGTAAATCCCTCTATAAATAGGCATGCCTTGTAATGAGAAATTGGGCCATCTGGGTTGTACTTCACTGTGAAAACCCATTTTGACCCTACTATCCTGACATTGCCGAGTGACTCTACAAGTGACCATGTGTTGCGGGAGATCAATGCAGCCATTTCTTCCTCCATACTAAGTGCCATTAGGACCCACAAAGGGCCTCAATATGCCTACGCAACATAACTGCATCAGAGATTGCTTCAGTGAATTGTCTATAGGAGGATCCAAGTCTATAAAAGGGCATCGTAACAGAGATTGGATGTTTCGTACTTTATCGAGATGGACATTGCCTTGTACCCTTCCATAGATCAACTAGTTGATCGACATCGGCATCTATGGAGCTACTAGTAGTACCTATGTTTGTATCCATGGATATAGCAGGACTGTTAGTATGTAAAACCTCAGTCGAAGGACATACCTGAGGAGATGGTTCCAGCTAAGAATTGGAGGGGGGGTCCTTGTCGAGCAATACTCCTATAAAAATCATCATGTGGAATAGGGACATGAAGCGGAGTAGTGTATGTAGGTGGTGGAGGAACCTGAGAGCCGGAGCTGAAGTAATATGGAAGAGACTCAAAGAAAGTGACATCCACACTGTTGTGGTGCTTTCGAGAGTGAGGGTCATAGCATCTAGTACCTTTTCTGGTTTCTGCCATATCCTAGGAAAACACATTTGACTATTCTTACTACAAGCTTGTCCCTTCCATGACCAAATATATGAAAAAAGGCTACACATCCTAACAACATGGGAGGGACATGAAACATAACCTTTATTGACAAAACAATCTTAAAAGGAACCTATTCATCAATAGTGATTGAAGGCATTCAGTTTATAGGATATGTAGCGGTAAGGACATCGTCACCCCAATATGTAGAGGGAACGTGATTGTCAATCAAGAGTGCAAGTGCAATATCAAGGATATGCCTATGGTTATGCTCAGCCACACCATTTTGTTGAGAAGTATGAGCACAAGTATTCTGGTGTAAAATCCCATTTGTGGAGAAGATTGATTGCATGTCATAAGAAAGAAAGTCCCTAGCATTATCAGATCTTAGAATCTTGATAGTTGTACCAAATTGAGTCTTTATCTCATTTATAAAGCGAGTAATAATGGAAACGACATTAGACTTGTTTTTTATTAAAACAGTTCTATGACACAAGAAAAAAATCTATTATGATAAGATAATAATGGTTTTCCAGACGATCAGAATTTCGACTAGGTCTTCAAACATCTGGATGAACAAGCTCAAAAGGACTAATAGAATGGACATTATCAAATGACGGAAAGGAACATCTGCGATGCTTCCCCAGTTAGCAGGCCTCATACTCTAGGTTGGCAGTGGGAGGAAGCTGGGGAAGAACACGACGAAGCTTCTATAGGGATGGATGGCCCAAACATTGGTGCCAGAGAGCACCAGAGGATGCTGAAAAAGACGTCCCAGAGTAAGTTGTAGTCCCATATGATTGCACAAGATGCTAGACACTCCCTTCTTTATGGCCCTTACCAATCGTCCTCATAGTCAATATGTCCTGAAATAAACAAGAAACAACATCAAATATTGCCTGACAGTTGAGTTTCTTGTAAATCTAACGAACATAAGTAGGGTGATGGGAAATTATAGAACCAATAGAACATCATTGAGCTTGATGTTAGGAGTGAGATGAACATCTCCTTTTCCTTTTATAGGAGAAACTCTGCAATCGCCAACTTGAACTGTATGCCCTGATGAGACTTTGCGCATATAATGTATGAGGCTATGTTCCCCACATAAGTGAGTCGATGCACCTGTATCAATCAACCACTCTGATTTCGGAAATTTATTTGTGGATGCAATAAAGATACATGTATGAGCAACTGCAGCAGTTTCTGGGTTATCACTCTGAGTGGAGTGAGAAGATTCGCTCGGGTGGAGCCTGTTCAAACATCGCATCAGATCTTCGAAGTCCATTTGAGGAACTTCGATATAAGGGCCATCTCCCTCAGTAGAACTATGAGAAAGAGGTGTTAAATAACCTGATTTAGTGTAACAAATGGCCTTTGTGTGTCCCTACTTGTGACAACATGTGCATTGAATGGTGTTGCGACCTCGTCCTGCTCCAAAGCGACTACGGCCACGATCCCGGAAGGAGCCATGACCCCACACCCGGATAGGGCGACCAATGCAATGATCTGCCCCTGTACATCCATAGTAGTGCAAGTAGTGGAGATGGCAAGGCGTCTGAGGGTACTATAAGCCTCCTCAACAATGGGAAGAACCACAACAATGATCATCTGGTCGTGAGCTACATCATAGCCTGGATCTAGTCCCACAAGAAATACCAAGATAGGCATATGCTGGTGATGCTCTTTTTGTTTGGGGCAGATGCACCCTGGAATGCATACATTATAGTGTTCAAATATGGATGTTAAGAGAGAGAAGTACTCAACTAGTGGACGGTCTGCTTGCTTCATATCGAGCATTCTTCTTGAATTATTCTCGTGGCCACATGTAACTTGAATAAAAGTCCTCATGTCATTAATGGTGTTGTAGTACACCAATTCATATGCAATCCTGTTGATGATGCTTACCATGATCTAAGAAAAGACCATTACATCATCTTTTGCCCAACTAATGCACTTTCCTGTCTTTTCAGCATGTTCTGGCTCCAATAAAATACGTTCTTTGTCGTACACACGTATGATCATGAGGAACATGTAGGGCCATCTGGGATAATTGGTCTCATCCAACTTGTGGATCGAGCCAAATGAGGGTATTTGGTTGCTCCCTCCATCGTATTTCTGGGATGTCACTTCAGATTGGGACATCTCAGAGTATAGTGGCAAACCTACTAAAGCAGAATATGAAAAGAAATAAAAGGAGCTTGACTAGATCATACTAGCACAGGTTAGATGGTGGCGGAAGGGTATGGATTTGGTGGTGAGCAGAAAATGAGATACCGAGCGATAGTCGGACGCTATATTAGGAGGGGGTTTGGGGTTTTTGGAGGAACAAGGGATGAGGCAGGGGCTTCTGGGGGCGGGGGGTGCAACGAAGGCGAGGTAAGGGGTGGGGGCTGCTAATGGTAGGGAGGGCACGGTATTGGGAGGGGGTTTGGGATTTCTGGTGGAACAAGGCATGGGGCAAGGGCTCCTGGGGGCGGGTGGGGGTTGCTGGCCGAAGGGAACATGGCTTTTCTGGCCGGCACAGGGGAGAGTTACTAGGCGACACACTGAGGGGGGCTTTGGTAGCGGCATGCGGGAGTAGGCTACATGGCTTTCGCTGGAGCGAAATCCGCTCTGATACCAAGTTGAATGAAACTCTTTTCCTTATAATGAAAGTAAACCCTAGGGCTCCTTATATAGTTGGAGTCCTAGGGTCAGTGTTATACGGAGGACGACTCCTAGATAGTGAATCGTATAGAATAGCCATAGAATCAGGGCTTATCAATAAAATTCTCAACAGAGCTAGACTTAGGTATGACGTCTTGCTAAGCATTCATCATCAATGGATTTTATTGATCCTCTCTATGTTATTGGACTTCTATTTTTACAAGGGAAATTGAACCTCACAGTTATCTCTTAAACCGACTCAAAGAAAGTCTATATATTTTTTTGCATAATCAAGCGAGAATCCAAATAAAATTTTAATGAACAATTCGATTACATTAGTCGAATATGCATAACAAATACATTAATATATTTTTTTCTTTTGTTGCATTTCCTAAGAACATTAGAGCCTATATCCACACTATATTTGTATCTTTAGTACTTATCATGATATCTTAAGAGAAAGCATATGATTGATGCCTTATTAGTCCGGTCTATAGTAGAAGATCATTGAGAAACTATCACAATATCCTGAGAAACTAATTGTGATTGAGGAACACCCAACAACTATAATAGTTAGAGGCTATTACAAAGCACTATCAGCTTCTAAATACTATCCATAATGTCCATGCTAGACCCACTGGACTAAACTCAATGT
Source organism: Ottelia alismoides (assembly GCA_037367405.1). Classification (NCBI taxonomy): domain Eukaryota; kingdom Viridiplantae; phylum Streptophyta; class Magnoliopsida; order Alismatales; family Hydrocharitaceae; genus Ottelia; species Ottelia alismoides. The sequence goes on along the minus strand of JAZKJV010000478.1, from coordinate 293,477 downwards.
ATCCAAGCCTACATATTATAGATTTGCAGTGCATCTGAGTTCAGTATTTCCTCTATTAATACAACACGTATAATACGTGCAGTCTCCATATTAGGTTTATGAGCAACAATCTACACAGATTGTTGTGTACTAACTAGAGTTCCAACATCGTAAGCAGCAATTCCCACCATACGTCACACTTCCGGAGGTGAATGGAATATGATCCAATCAAGAGTGGACATATTTCGTTAGAGGATGCACAATCATCTTGGAGCTCGTTATATGTCGAGTTTTCATATAGAAAGACCATCTCCCCAGCAACGTGGTAGTGTTATGTCCAGCAATAGCAACAACATTTTCAGTCTCCACAACATTTTCAGACTTGGAGACATGGTTCTCCGTATCATTTTTAGCAGTAGCATCCACATCGGTCTTTCCATCAGTTTACATAGTTTTCCTCTTCATACTTATAGTCAAAGTTATTACCAATAATAACAACCGTAGTTATATTTCCAGTCTTAAAGACAATCATCAGTTGAGCAGCCCGACACAAGTTTGTCTTATTCTGTTAACCCATTGTTAGCACTGCAAGAAATCTATTGATTTACTAGCACGACCATTCAACCACTAGTAGTCATTATGTGATCGCAATAGCTAATGCTAGCACTTTACCTCAACGAGTGGTCGCATAGCCAAATTTGCGACCGTAAGTTTGAGGCAGGCGATTTGGTGACTCATTATGTGACCATAGCATGGTCGCATATTGTAGTCTCATATATTCATCTAAATAGAACGACAAAACCAATGCCCATTCTCATTTCCGCCCAACTCCTCCTCTTGCCCTAGCTCTTGCCCTCCCTCTCCACCCGACCTCCTCCCTCTCCATTAGCCTCTCCTCCTCTCTCCATCCTCATCCTCCCCTCTCCTCCTTTCTCTACCATCTCATCTTCTATTGTATCCCCATCCCCCACCCTTACGGAGAAGAGGATCATCAACCCTTGTAGAGAATCTTTTCCTCTTCATTTTGCATTTTGTTGTCATATGTGAATAAGAAATGCAATTTATATGTGTGTGTGTTGAAGTGTATGTGTATGTATGTGTATGTCTTGTGTGTATGTGTTAGGGCAATATATATTTTGAATATTCATTTGTTTGATGTTAATGCTTAATAAAATTTCGTTTGTTAGGTAATCATTATTTAACTATAAATAATTATATAATATGTGTTAGTTAAATAGGCCTAGCATGTAAATTGCATTTTAATGTATTGCATGAAATCACATAAAACCTCATTTACACATGTGCATCCTTCTACACTATATTAAGTGTTGCCCCCGCACAATGGGAGGCATCTGCAACACATTTTAGGGAGTGATGCCGCCATCTTGTGTTATAATTTTTATTTTTTTCACAACTATCGGGGTCTTAGCTTTACAAGCTAAAAAATACCCCTCACGGCACTGTGTGACTCTTGATGTTTGTTTTTCATGTACATGGGTAGGTGTAGGATAGATTAGGATAATATATCGAATTGTCTCACATTGAAATCAAGTTATCTCAGATGTTGTTACATTCAAGCAGTGTCGCTCGCTCGCATAGTTCAACATATTATAAAATTACCAAGATAGTTAAAGAACATAATAAATATAACAAAAAAGAGAAAACAAATTCCAAACACTCAATCATGGGTAAACATTTATGTATATAGTATATATATATGTGTTTGTGTGTGTGTGTAAGTGTACAAGGTATATATGGGTAGGATACGTGTACGAATGTGGGTATGTATGAGTAGGAGGTATGTATGTGGGTATCTATCATTTGATATATATGGGTATGTATATGGGTAGGAGGCTATGTATGTGGGAATCCATGATAAAATGTGGGTAGCAAAGTTTGATATAATGAATTTGATCGGGTAGTTATGTAGTTAAGAATGTGAGGTATTTGGGCATGCATGTATGCAAGTGTGTGAGGAATATAGGTATGCATGTGGGTATGCATGAGTGTATGGAGCAATGTGGGCATGAATGTAAGAGTGTATAGAGGTATTTAGGCATGTATGCAAGTATGTGACAAATATGAGTATGCATGTGGGTGTGTAAGAGCGTAGGAGCAATGTTTCATTGAATTTAAGAGTGTAAGGAGATAGTAGGGCATGTATGCATGTTTGTGAGGAGTATGGTATGCACGTAGGTATGTATGCATGTATGGAACAATGTGAGAATGAATGTAAGAGTGTATGAGGGTATTTGGGCATGTATGATAGTATATGAATAATATGGGTATGCATGTGGGTATGTAAGAGTGCATGGAGAAGTGCATTAATGAATCTAAGAGTGTATGGAGCAACGTTGGCATGAATGTAGGAATGTAAGGAGGGGTATGGGTATGCATGCAAGTGTATGAGGAATATTGGTATGCATATGAGTATTAAAAAGCGAAGGAGAGATGACTGCTTGATAGTATTAAGAAGGATGACTCGTGTGTACATTGACACTAGCATGGTTACAGAAGAGGGCCAAGTTTCTATGGGCTTACTGATTTCTAAATGAGAACATACACAACAAATTTCATTACTCCTTAGTGGATGGGTTAGTGAATGCAACATCATCTCTTTCTTATTAATTTTATTATTCAATGATAGTTGCATAAATTGCATTCATTGCAGTGATGATGGTGACGAGAGGCGGCTCCTCTTCTGAGAGAGGTGGCTCTCGCAGATCATGGGACCCAAAGATGAGTGCATTCGTTTAGCAATGCATTTCTCTTAGGATGGAGGTGCCAGTGCACCTACTCCGGTACGTGGAGCCTACACCAACCCGTACTTCCCCTTCCGATGGACATTAGACCATTATGTGATCTTCACGACACTAGGACGAGCTGACGCCATATGTGGAGGATGTACACGACACCACTGCCATGGCTCATCCTACCAACTTAGCAGTCGTGGCCCCAACCCCACATATTTGTTGAAGCTCCAGTCTTATGGGTAACTCTTCCTTAAATATATATATATATGAATTTATTCATTATTTCTATGCTACTATGTCAAATTTATACGATAAATTTGAACAATACATTATATAATGAAGGATTAACATAATGTAAGAAGGAGCTGTGCAAGGCTTGCAAGAGGTTTTAGGATTGTGAGGACCACAGATCGACTTATATGAGTCTGTCTGACCAGCAGAGGATCTTGGATGGTGTCTATGTGAGCAAAGTTATCCATATTTGTTTGAGACTTCTTTTAAATCATATATGTTCAGAAAAACCCCTTTCAAATGTAGAATACCCATGACATCTGTCTCAAGCACACTCGAGAGATGTTCCGTATTGCTCTGACTCACCTGGCCATTAACAGGATTACATATAGCATTTACAGGGTCAGAAAGACTGCATTGATCAACCTAGATGGGGAAATTGAGAGAGGGAAAAGGAATTCTTCCCTTCTTGGTGCCCTCTTAAGAGGTAGTATGTATTAATTTGCATCTTTATATTTTAGTGTTTGGTATCCTTACAATATCTATTTCCAAATAGATGGAATTGATATTGTGATCTTTTCGCTTCTAGGGATTTTGGGAGGTGTTCTCTTGCAAGAAGGACTAACAGAGGGAAGCAAGAGATCAAGTCTAATAGTAGAGCCAAGAGCTTCAGGGTAGTGATGGTTGAATTGGTAAATATTCATCAAAATTCATAATCTCGTAGGGCGATCAATGGTCCATAAAAGAAGCCCATGATGTGGCGGTGAGTGCTTCTTCGTGACAGCATGCAGCTTCCTAATATGAGCTGACATTTAGGGGATGGTGGACGAATACCTACATGTGGGGCGATCAATGGTACACACAAGAGGCCCATGATGGGGCAATGAGTTCTTCTTGGATGTAATTTATAGTCTAATTCTTGAATAGAAATTTAAGTATATATTGCTAAAATGTGCCTTTAACATGAAATATCGCTACGATGAAATCTTCATGAAGAAGTTTGACCAACTCTCCATTGAGGACTACTCGCTATTTGACGCCAAGGTCTGGTAGGAGGTGATCGATGGATAACAGGTTGGGCCCAACCATCGGCAGGCCTTGGGGGCTCCACCTCAAATTATCGTCAGATTCTAGTTGCAACATTCTAGGTGCCACGAGTATATATGATCCACCACCATCACAGTATAGACAACCATTTGTGGTGCCTCCTCTAGACCCGACGTAGATTAGAAAGATCTCCACCAATATTGAGAGCATTTTGAACTTCATGAGTGGTGTGAAGAACATACTCAATGTGCTAGAATCTCAGTTCGTTGCTCGATAATTACATATATCATATTTTATTTTCATTGTATGATAGAATTACTAATGTATTTTTAAAAATATAGGGGTACTCATCAGGGTGGAAAGAAGGTCATCGACCGTCACGATGATCGGAGTGATAAGGACGAGGATGAGGACGACAATGAATATGAGGAGCAACCTAGGGTCGAGAGAGGGATGTTGATGTAGAGGAAAGAGAAAAGAGGCAAAGGGAGCGAGGAAAAGATAAAGGGAAGGCGATCCTTCACAGATGAAAGAAGTGATATAACATGTTAATTTCTTATCTCTCCAACTCTTTGTTATTTAATCTTGTACGTAAAATTCTAGTTTTCACAACTCATTGTCAGGAACATTACATGGGGTTAGAGAATGGGCATGTGATCTAACTATGTTGTGCTCAAATTTCATGTTGTGCTTGAATGTGAATATGTTTCATTGTATATGCTTGAATGCATGTAAATGTAAATCGTTCTTGAATGTGAATGTCATGCTGTGTTTGAATAGGTAATTGTGTTTTACAGGTACATGTATGCCATTATTATATTCTTCTACATGTATAGCAAGGGGAGAGGGGGAGGATCTTTGGACCATGAAAAGATTCAAACTACCTGCAGCTACTGCTTTTTTTTGTTCTGGAATTAGAATATGTGAGTGGTCCCATATTCTATGATTTCTTTATAATTGGCATGGATATTTATGAGCATGGAAGACCACCGTGCTTGCATACAGCACTTTAAGACTACAATGAGGTCATAATCAGACTTACAACCCTGGACATGAGACCACAACATATGTGACTACATGTAGTTACATTCACATATGCCAAAAACGACAACAATGCGACCATAATATGAGCAAAATGGGACTACATTTGTGCTCGTTTTATCTATAGTTTCTTGTAGTGTAGATTATCTTGTCCAATTCATGCACAAATGGACAAGGTCTACAAGAATCTCAATGATAATTTTGGACTAAAGACCACCATTCTATCCCAGGTAGAGGCTAACCCCAATAACTTCAGACGTTGCAATCAACAAGTAGTGAGTAATGATAATTCTTCTGCCTAATTAGGTGAGAGTTCAAATATTCCATTTTTATATAATGTTGTTACCCTCGGGAGCAGTGGGAGACTACAACCACTATTATACCAAAGTTGAAAGAGGATCACGGGACTTCCACAAATGAGCTAGTTCCTAGTTCACGATATGAGGAGGACGACACTACAGAATTTACAAAAAATAAAGAAAACAGAATTCCCTAAAACAAAATATAGGGAAAAAATAAGCATGGTCAAAGATGGATCTTTTCCCTTCAAATTAGGATCCTACTTCTTTTGTGGTAGAAATTGTACATGATCAGTTTCCATTTTAATATATTCAAATTCTGATTTGGACATCATTGTACATATTATTTTTGGATTTCTAGTTGTATGTGATGATTCAAGAATAAAGAAGATGAATCTATTTCAATCTGTATTCCTTTTCCTGTAACCTTGCATGTAGTAAACTCATATAAAAAATCATTAATCGAGCTTGGAGTAGTTGAGATTCTTCAAGACATCATGTTAAAGATGCCACTCCTCAAAGCCATGGAATACATGCATGCAGTCAAGAAAGGGATAAAAAAATCTAGTACTCATAAGCGTCAACCAAGGAAGACATGATGAAACAAAAGACAACAATACATTATTGTGACTACTGCAAATGCCATTACCAATTGACGAATATGTGATTCGTCATCTTAATATATTATTCTTAGCTTTATTCCATGAACAAAACACCAAATAAATGTTCCTAAATCATATAAATTAACAAAATATAACTCTCAATAAAATGGACTAATTATCTTGTAAATAAGTCCACAAAATAATTCAAAATAAAAATCACAAAAAAATATAAAAAAATAAAGTGTTGAAAATTATGTGTAAATAATCCCTTGTAAATACCAAACATCCTTGATCTTTAATAAATTCATGCTAACTCCTTTTGACTTAATTCTTTTTCTAACTTGTTAATAAAAATGTGTATAAAAATATAAAAATATAAAATATTGTTTACCTTCAATAGATACTTTAGATATTGAACATAAAAAGATGTAAAGTTAAAAATGGAGCTCATTTACAAAATGTCGGTTTTGGGACCTAATTATATACTGCATACTGCATACTATACATACTTTATTTTTAGTGATTTTATTTCATCTTTTTCTTAATTTTAAAAAAATAAAAAACAAATCAATGTGTATTTATTTATTTATTTATATTTTATCTAATTTAAACTTGATTTTATTTTATTTAAAAATTTCAAAACAAATCACAAAATACAAAAATACAATATTTTATTATCTATAGAGTACCTCCAAAAATACTTTTTGTACATATGATTTCTTTTGATATTGTGTCCTTTACAAAAGATGTAGATCTCGTCGAGACGAACAACTTTCATGTTGACTATTGTTTTATTTGACCTCATTTCTATTTCTTTTTTTTGTTTTTCTTTAAATTTTATTTTTTTATTTTTCTAGGAATGACACATGGCAACTCTTGGAGCCACTACATGTCACCCTCTTTTATCTCTTTATTATTATTATTTTCATTTTATTTAATTTTTATATTTTATTTGACTTTTATTTATTTATTCCTTAATTTATTATTTTTTTTACTTTTATTTTATTTTTAAATTTTTGTTTACCTTTTTTTATTTCTTTCTTTTCCCTCTTTCTTCCTTTCTTCCTTTCTCTCTCTCTCTCTCTTCTCTCTGTTCTTTCTCTCTCCTTTCTCTTTTCTCTCTCATGTGTGCAAAACATGTGACCTACACCCCCTCCCTTCTCCCTCAACCGTTCTCCCACAATGGTCGGTGCTCCCTCTCCCGTGCGCAACAACCTATCACCTTCACTCCACCACCCTCGACCGTTACCATCTTCTCCTTCATAAGGTGCCTTCCCCCTTAGTCACCACATCCGCCATTCTTTAAAGCTCCAGGTGCAGATGAGAGAGAGAGAGAGTGACAACTGCGGTGGCTGGTGACAGCAACCACCGTGTACCTCTCCGACGAGATCTAGCCACATCACGTGCGCTGTCATGAGCTTCCAAGCTCGCTTGAGCTTAGCCTCATCGAGGCCTCAAGCGAAGACTGCTCCCAGGTACATTCTTCCTTTTTTCCACTTTCCTCCTCTATCTTATTCCTTGTTTCTTCTCCCCCTTCTTTCTTCCTCCCATCACCGTACACCTCCACCCTTCACCTTCCACCCACGTTGTCGACCGCGCCCTCCGCCACTGAGCTGCACCTCCGCCTGGTGCATCCACTACGCACCACCTCTACCACCGCCTCTCACCCCTCGACTCTACCCAGATCTTTGTATCTGACCTTTTCCAATCCGCTTCCTCCCTCCGCCATCGAGCTCTAGCTCACTACCTCACCACTCTACTCGCACGACCGCACAGATCCTCAGAGCTCTGCAACTCGACATCCCAATCACCCACACCATCGTGCCCTCTCCATCGCCACCATTGTTATTATCGGCCAACGCTGCCCTCGCCTCTTCCTAAGCTTCCCTCCAACAAACCCATCCACTTCTTCCTTGTAGGAGACCTAGTGCCTCACCAATCCTCTGTCACTGCCACCGATTCTTACTCCATGTCAACCGCAGTCGACCTCGAAGCCTGCGTTCCTTCGCTTCGCCCTTAATCATCAACACCCGATCGTGTGTCGATTGGCCTCCATCCATGCTCAACCGCCGACCTCGGTCGCACATCATCTAGCCTAGGTTTGTGTGTTCATCGCCGAAGCCCCCTGGACAGCTCCACCCTCACCACCCGGCCTATGCTCCCTCGTCGTTTCCCTCTGCACATCCCCCACCCCTCATGTGAGGAGCACATGGGGTGGCGGGGGAGGGGGGTGGTGGTTACATTCTGCCCCTAGGTTCTAGAAATTGAAACGAGACGTTAGCGTCATTTGTTACACACGTGAGAGCTGCAAAAATTGCAATTGACCTCCACAAGATCTTGGTAATTATATTTGCGGTCATATTCGTATTTTGTTTTACTTTATTTCATTTTCTGTATTGCATAAAGGATCCTGCAATTGAACATTTATTTGAGATATCATTTATCATCCATTTTTAGTTAAAAATAACATGTTGTAGAAGAATTTATTCTCTTCCTTGTGGTCATTTAATGCTATTTTTGTGAGATATGATTGATTTAATTTAAGTAAATTGGTGGAAATTGGCATATTTTACCCACTACGTGCTCTTTAATTCATATTAAATTACTCTATGCTCCAAAAATTGCTAAAAAATTACAGTAAGTAGATTTAATTGTTCTCTATCTCATGCTTAAAAATAATTTAATTTGCACGTATATCTAGGTCAAAATAAATTATTTTATGATTTGAGTATTTGATTTTTAATTAATTGTACACTTAGTATTTTAAAGAAATAAAAGTTGTTATGGATACGTCTCACATAGAACTATCTAGGATATTTTAATTTCTGAGAAATACTTACGTTTGATATTTATCAAAATTAAATTAAAAACCACATAGTCTATATTTTTAATACATAATAAATTCATTTCGCATCACAAAAAATTACACTCGCTTAATTTCATCATTTTTCACATTTTGGCCATATTTTAGGATTTATGGAAAACATGTGATTGAAATTTGTATTTTGGTCCTCAAACTTTGCTAACATTGCATTTTCATCATTAATCGCATAAATAAAATATCAAAAAAAAATTGCTTTGAAAACATGCACTAGGTTTGATAAATTGAACTTTAAGTTGTTCCTTTGCCTACTTGAGTCAACCTGGAGCTTGCCCATGTTAAAGAAACATATAGCTGCTAAATTTTAAATTGATTAATTTATTCACTCATGCAGTTATTTTTTGATTGACTCCGATTGTCCAAACATAAAATCGACAAATTAAAAAGAATATTTTCGATCTTGTCAAATGACATCTTTGTTGGGGAGGCAAACAACTTTGGTTCATTTTAGAAAACTTAGAGTTAGGTTTTTCATTCACTCGGGTAGTTTGACCCCCGAACTTTTTTGTGAATATTTCCCTGATTTTTTCTTTTTCTCTTTTTTTTTTCAACATTTATTTTCTTATTTATGTGTGTATGTGTATATGTCTTATATCTCTCTAATAAAAATATTTGTTTCCGTGCAAGGGAATTGCTAGACTTGGAAGCGATGCTTCTTGAAGTTGACTTGAGATGCAATGAAGATAATTTTCTTTGAGAGATATATTTCCTCATTCATTATTTTAGTAATTATGAATTTTTTTAATTTAGGTAATTTCTTTATTTATAACAACTCTTGTTTGAGAGCTCATGCGTGTACCAGAGACTCGGACACTATTTTTCTCCTTTGTCATGGTTGTGTCATGAGTGGTTCTTAACTTGAGTGGTGAATCTAGGATATAAACTTAACGATTAAAATTCCATTCAAATTTGTTTGTGCCCCTCGTAATTTAGGCCACACATATTCATTGATCACATCTTTCCTGAAAGATTAAATATACAAACATAAATGCGTACAATTAGCTCATATTCAAATCTGATTCTTCCCTGCTAATAGTATCCTATTTAGGTGTGGCTTTTTGACTTGCATTTATTTAGTGTAAAATTTTTTAAATTCAATCTAGCATAACACATGGAGAATGATGGGAATCATTGCAAGTATATTCTTACTTGAGTATACATCATAGTTTCTCGCTTGCATTCTGTTTTCTGATTCCTCTCTTGATTTATAACCTAAGTTTAAAGGAAAATGGATTGAACGTTAGGCGTGTATTTTGTGCTCACATAAATATTAATGATAACCAAAGTTTTAAAATCGGGACTGAATTGATGTAAGTTGACCAAAATGGAATAAAATGAACACTTATTTTATGGGTGCATAAGTCCCTCATTGGACACATGTACTTATCTCCAGACAGAATGGGAAGGATGCATACATTAAGGTTAGAGCCCAAATCCCTAGACTTGCCCCCCTAAGTCTCTAGATCTGACTATTACGTGCTTGGGAGTTGCAAGGGCTTGCCTTCGACCTTAGTGTTTGTTTTGGTTATGTAAGCATGTGCGTCTCCTTTGAGGTGAGATATTGAAACCTAGCAGCCCAGGAAAATCACCTCATTGATTGGGAGCACAAAGGAGCACCGCTGGGCTTAAGGCGACGACATGTGTGTAATGGACTGAAAAGATTGTATTACACCCACCTAAAATTGACAAGATAATTCGACAGAACCTTGATGGCCTTCACATGTTTAGTTGGTGAATTCAAAGGGTTTGCATTGTGTTTGATTTGTGTAAGTTCTCTCCACACATTTATGTGCCCAGTAGTGCATAGATTCTCTTTAATATCGGGTTCATATACGATCCTCTTGAAATAGAAGATGACTAGTTGGAGGGATTTTTATTCAGAATCCCCTAATGTATCAGTGAACCCTTCAATGAGATCATCTTCAGAGATCCCCTCACTTCTTGTACCTCCCCAGACTCATGACCCTCTTGAGTCCAGACACACTCACTTTGGGGATGGTCAACCACTGGACAACCCCTTCCTCTCTTCTACATTTACCAAGGAATACCTTCTCCTTGGTGAGGATGATTTAAGTTCATCAGCCTCAATTAATTCAAATCCATTTGCTGATGAAGGTGATAAAGAACTTTTCAAGATGCCTCCCAAGAAGAAAGGTGATGAGGAAGAACATTGTGACGACCCTTTCCAGATGATACTTGCTAGGTTGGTAGCATCTAAACATCAACATGCCCTACTTAGAGCTTAGATATGAAAGTTAAATGTAGGGGTTGATGCACCCATGGATGTGGCATACAACCCAAGATAGTACAGAGTACAAAATTACTTAATTTTGCAGAGCCAAAAATAGAATATGAGTTGATGTAGTCATTTCTGAATTTGTTGTCACGTTTCAATGGGAATGGCACAGAGGAACCCTATGCATTCCTGAGGGACTTTGAGCTCATTTATGCTCACCTGTGTCAACCTAGGATTAGGTAGGATTATATTATGCTCATTGCCCTTCCATTTTCCTTGGGAGATAATGATGATTACTAGGTTAAGCATTTAGGTGTGACGGTGGCCACCTATGCCTAGTTCAAGGACTTGTTCTTAAAGAAGTTCTATCCTCTCAGTAGAACAAACAATATGAAGACACACATCATGCGTTTTTCCCAAAATGAACCTTTCTGTGATACTTATGATTGATTTAAGGACATACTACATAAGTGTCCCTGTCATGGATTGGATGATAACATCTCGGTCCAATCTCTATTTACTGGTCTCAACCCTGAGATATAGGGTCTAGTGAGCGCTACATGTTGAGACAGTTATACATCACGTGGAGCGGATACCGTCTGGAGGGTATTTGAGCAGATGGCTAAAACTAGCTGTGTACAAACGATCAGTAGGGCATACACTGAGTCCTAAGTTGCATTCATATCAAAAGGGGGAAAGACTATGGGTGATCTCGTAGAGGACCTGGTCCACATCATGGGGAATAGTGCAGATAAATGACATTGGTCAAGCAGATCGATAGGAGGATGAATGAGCTTAAAAGCTTAAACAAGCTCCCGAAGTAGGTGGAGGAGTTATCAAAGAGGGTATCCAAGATTAAGATACCTACCGTGACTACACCAGCTACTCTTGTTTTCTGTGTACACACTATACATGAGCAGCCGATGTCAGGGCAATACCAGCCATTGGTACAAGGCCACTCTTATACCCAATCCTTCCACCAGGAGGCACCACCTATTGATACAGTTCAGAAGGAGACTTCCCCAATATGGGAGGTGAATGATGTCTGGCACATCCAGGACCCTACTCGACAGAGAAGTACGGGGGATCGATAGTCCAACCAGCATCCCCGACCTTTTACAACACCACATTCACCTCTGCACCTCACCCGCCATAGCACAACCTTAGTTCTTATCAGCCCAAGTAGAGGTAGAAGCATCAACAATAGTATGACCGCCATGGTTGTACCAGTCGGGCCTGAACTACCAGCTTCACCCCAACACCAACAACAATATTAGGGCCATCAGGGCTAGTATTCACGATCTCATTCCTCTCAATTGAATACCTCGTCTTCAGCACCCACCGACTTTCAACGTTATATTCTCGATGAGCTTCTTCCTACCGGAATGAGATTCAGGACATATGAGTTGACATCAATCGCTTTTCCTGATGGCAAAATGAGCAGACAACTCCACATACCTCCATTCCCGCCCAAGTTCTGGATAACCCCAATTGCCTGAACAAGTCTCAGTTGCAGCAACACATGAGTCAGGCATACTACTTAGACACTCTTAGATTTGAGCATGGGATTCTTTTGTGTGATGATGATTATCGTATGTCACTCAAGATTGGAAGGACCGTAGCCTTACCTGATCATGCTAGGGATACATAGCGAGTCATCTATGGAGCTCAATCTGAGTAGTCTTCAGAGGATGAGGAGGAGAGACGTCACATTCAACAGCATACCTCTCAGCATCATACAAGGTTACCTACTTAGGAGACATATAAGATGAGGGGAACACAAGGATTACAACAACTTGGACACACTTTGGAGTCTATGTAGGACCTTGCACCTCCAATTACAGAGAATTCACCGACAACATCTATTCAGCATTCTGTTATAGACTGTTTTTTTTGCTAATTCCAAGTTATATAAAAACAATCCATCTTTGAAGAAGTCTATTTCTTGTACTACAATGAATGATGTTTTTGATTCAGATTCTTCTTCTGTATCACTTACCTCTATCCCTTTTCCCCACGCTCTTATGGTGGGAAAGCACATAAAAAAGATTCAGAAGGATGACCCAAACATAGCATGATTTTGTAAGGAAAATATCATGGTTAAAGTATCATTTGAGGATTATGTGGGTAACAATCCTGCATTTCATAAGTACCTAAAGGTGAGATGCACACCTAATAGGGCAAGTTGGAATAAATCAGATCAATATGTAAAGACTAATGTCTTATTAGTAGCCACTACCTATTGCCTCATGATATCAGAAACTATCATGAAAAAGAGAGACATGCGTGCTCGTTACGTGGAGAGTCATATCCATGGCATTGCATTTGCATGCACTCTCCTAGATAACCGTTCTTATATCAACCTTCTACCCTTAGCACTTTATGAGAAATTGGAGTTAGGACCACTTCAAAAATCACGAGCATCATTCTAATTCACGTACAAGTCAATGAGAGACCTAAGGGAGAAGTGAAGAATGTGGTTATCTCGACTGAGGGACACGACTACATGTTGGACTTCTTGTCCTTGATATGGAAACCCCAATCAATGGAGAGAATTTCATATCATTCTTGGGCGGGCTCTCCTAAGGACCATCAATGCAACATTTGATTATTAGACAAGAATGAAGATGAGTCGTTCTCTTGGTAGAGAAGTGAACTTAGAGATGAATCAAACAAAGCGGTAACGACCTAATTCCGAACTCATCTTCAAAGGCAAATTGCAAGATGATCAGCATGGTTAGGATTTGGAGACAGACCCCATCAAGACAGAGCGAGGCCCTCTCATCTAGAGAGGATTTAGTGCATGATGCAGTTTGGCAGGTGTTGCCTTATTTCTTGAGAGATGCATCCCCCTATTCCCTTGATGACTCAGAGATCCCTTTGGATCTGTCAGTTCCACCTCCTTCGGGACAACCAAGGGACATCGATGATGAGTCAAACGCGACTTTGGCTGAACTACTGCATTTCATTGGTGATCTGACTCCTTATACAACAGAGTTGGTGGCGAGTACCAAACATATAGATCCATATCCATACAACACACAAGATGAAGATGCGATTCAATCGTATTTGACTGATGATAAGGTATTATCAGAGATGAAACTGCACCCATATACTAACGTATGCCTTTCTTGTAGGACCCAAAGAGAGATATCCCTTGATCATTGGTTTTGACCTTACCTTAGTGCATGAGTCTAGGCTTTTAGACATCTTAGAGTGGAACAACCGAGTAATTGACTAGATAGTGTCGGTTTTCGTGGGAATTTACCCCGCTATCTATTCACACGACATATATGTTAATGATAATGTGAGACCATCCCATGAATTTTAGAGGAGACTTAACCCTAATCAACAGGATGTAGTTAAGGATGAGATTGAGAAGTGGTGTAAAGAAAGATTTATATACTTCACTTCTAGTTACAAGTGGGTAGCCCCACTCCATGTTGTCTCGAAGAAGTCGGGAATTCAGATGGCCACCAAGGAGGAAGGCGTAGAGATCATGACACTATTACCTACGTCGCGTCACGTGTTTGTCGACTACGTGCACCTGAATGCTGTGACCAAGAAAGATAACTTTCCATTGCCATTCATTGATCAGATTTTGGAGAGACTAGCATGGAAGTTGTTCTTCTATTTTCTTAATGGGTACTCGAGCTACAAACAGGTAGCCATCACTTATAAGGACCAGGAAAAGACCACATTCATATGTCCATTCGGCACTTATGCATTCAAACACATACCATTCAGGCTTTGAAATACCTCAGGTACATTTCATTAGTGTATGATTGCTGTATTTGGCAAGATGGTAGGAGATTTCCTAGAGGTTTTCATGGATGACTTCTCAGTCCATGGTGATTCCTTTGTTACATGTGTAGAGCACTTGGATCAAGTCCTCAAGAGGTGTAGAGAGGTGAATCTGGTACTCTCATAAGAGAAAATCCATTTCATGATGACGTAGGGTATTGTGTTGGGGCATGTCATCTCCAAGAAGGGAATGGAGGTTGACCCTACTAAGGTGGATGTGATCAACAAACTCGATCCACCAACCAACATGAGTTCAGTGAGGTCTTTCTTAGGACATGTTGGATTCTATAGGAGATTTATTCAAGATTTTTCAAATATTGCCTGCCCACTGACCGAGCTCTTAGGAAAAGACACATGGTTCATTGTAGATCATAAGTGTCTAGAGGCCTTTGAGCTTTTTAAGAGGAAGATTTGTGGCTCACCGATCCTACAAGCTCCTGACTGCTTTCTTCCCTTCAAGATCATGACCGATGCTTAAAATTTCTCTATAAGAGATGTGTTAGGACAAAGGTGAGATGGGATTCCATATACTATATACTATATAAGCAAAGTCTTAGATCCTACCCAGAAGAATTATGCAATGACTGAAAAGGAAATACTTGTAGTAGTATGGTCCCTTGAAAAGTTCAGATCTTATGTTTTGGGCTTCAAGGTGACAATTTTTACATACCACACAACCATTCTCTACTTAATGGAAAATAAGGATGCGATGACGCATCTTCTTAGGTGGATGTTACTACTCTAGGAGTTTTATTTGGTGATTAAGGATAAACCTAGGGTAAAGAATGCATTGGCTGATCATTTATCTCGAATAGAGCTAAAGGATTCCCCCTGAATTTGAGGATATAAGAGAGTCCTTCACAGACGAGTCAATCTATGCTATTGACTCACTCCAATGGTATGCCAATATGGTGAACTTCATTGTCTCCAAGCAGGTTTCCCATGGCTGGACTAGGAGTAGCATTGACTAAATGATGTCAGATTTTGAAGAGGTACTACTTGGAGGATTCATTCGTTTTCTTTGAAGGGTCGGATTGTATCCAAAGAAGATGTATTCCTCAGGAGGAATGTCAGAGTATCCTTACACATTGTCATTCAAGAGTCTAGAGGACACCATTCAGGAAAGAGAATCATGTACAAAGGTACTCCAATGTGGATTTTATTGACCGACCCTGTTTAGAGATGCCTTTAATTTTGTACGGTCATCCCCGAATTGTCAGAGGATGGAAGGGTCTATTAGATATAGAGATGAGATGCCCATGCAACCGGTGATTTTCTACGATGTTGTTGATATATTGGCATAGATTTTATGTGTACCTTTCCCAATAGTAATGGACATGAGTATATCTTGTTGGTGGTTGACTACTTGTCTAGTTGGGTGGAGGCTAGCCCAACTCGAGCTGCAAAGACCATATCATTGCAAGGTTCAGGGTTCCCAAGGTTTTGATTTCTAACGGGGGTAGATACTTTGTGAACTAAAATGTCAGTTTATTAACTAAGGACTGGATTTAGTATAGCTTAGCCAATCCTTACCACCCACAGTCTAATGACATGGCAGAGGATTCGAGAGATGAAGAGTATTCTTTAGAAGTTGGTTTATCTCGATATGAAGAATTGGTCTGAATTATGGACCGGGCTCTGTGGGTGTATAGGACAGCCTACTAGATCCCACTCGGTACTTCACCTTTCCAGATGATCTATGACACGCCATGCCATTAATTCACAAATCAGAATGGGTAATCAAGAAAGTGAATTGGAGTTGTCACCTAGGGAAATTGTGTCATGACTTGAACTTGAACGAGCCCGTGGATATCAAAAATCAGGCATATGCCAACAACTTGATTTATAGGACAAGGTTAAGAAGTGGCATGATCGACACGTTAGGTGCAAGAACTTTGTCCCTATACAAAAGGTGTGGTTGTTCAATGCCAAGTTGGTAATTTTCCATGAGAAGATCAAATCTAAATGGAGGAGTCCCTATGTTGTTAAGGAAGTGCACGCGAATAGAAGTGTAGAGATAGCAGATCTCATAGATGGTGCATGTTCCTTTTCGATTAATGGACAACTGTTGAAGCACTTTGTAGATTCTAAAGAGTAGTTGGTCCATGTTGAGATCATCCACTTCATGCATAGCAAATACAATATAGATACATCAGAACACTCTTCATGAAGATGCATCATTAAGATTCAACATCAAGAAGATTCACACATTCTTTCCTACTAACACACACTTGATTTGTTCTTTCTTTTAAAGCCTCAGCCCCCCCTCTTGTTGATACTCACTTGTGCTTAGGCTATCTAAAGCCTAAGTATAGGGGGAACCCTCGCTCTTTTCTGTTCATCCATGTCATCATCGTTCCTTTCTATTCTTCACTCATTGATTCCTCTTCTTGGTCCTCTTCTTATACTTAGGTTATTTTTTATCTAAGTATAGGAGGAGATCCAAGTCAATTCTTGTTTATCATTTTATATTAAGCATGAGCTACGATTTCATATCACTTAGTGCTATGAGGAAATAGCACAAGCTAAGTATAGGGGGTATACGTATATATTTCATATATACTTTAGCAATAGCTCATACTTTCAATTTTTTGAAGTTTTTAGGGCCAGGGTAAAGTATCTTTTGAGCTGATTTGTGTAAAAATGTTTGTAAATGCTATGAAATTTTTTCTTACTATGTGACATTGTTTTAAAAAATGTTTAAAAATGGTTTGAAAAATGAGATTTTAGCTTGTTTTGAAAAATTCTTGAAAATGGTTTGAAAATCTTTATATTATGTGACATGGTTTGGAAAATCATTTCAAAATTCTTTCAAAAATAAGGGATTAATGGAGACTAAATGGTGTTTGTAAATAAGTCTACCCTTTTTTCAAAAAAAACTTTTTGAAAACAAAAAATAAAAATATATTTTCAAAAAAATATTTTCTTCTTCTCTTCCTTTAAAATTAATCAAAAAACAAAAAAAATCAAATAAAAAATCTTTTAAAAAACTAACTAATGAGTTGGAGATATCTCTGACACTAACACATTCACACAAGACTTCTGAAGTTCAAGAACACTTGATTTATGAGGTCCTATAATTCGAAGTTAACTAGCCTTAATCACTAGGGTCTATGACTTAATCATTCACATTTCCTTAGTGCCATAATTAGCACATCACTTGCATGACTGCAATTATAATGAGATGAGTTGATGATTCACTTGAGTAACTCGGATGGGGGATTTGAGTCCTGACCTGATTTTATGATACTCGAGTATGTGATAAAATTGATAAAGGCTTCATGAAACCTAAGAGTCAAAACTTTAACTAGTATGAGAACATGATTCTTGTACTAATCTCTTGATATTGACCTATGTGTCAGGATGTGATGAAATTAATAATTTTTTTAATCAGTGTGTACCAACTTGGTAAAAGCAGTGGAGCTAGCCAAAAAAAGGAAAAAAAAAAGAGAACGATTAAAGAAAAGCTCTCGTTACAAAGTCAAATACAAAAGAGCTTACAACAAAGGCAAGCGCTCTCAGGTATGTCAAAGTGTTCACTTAGATCAAAGCTAATTAGGCCAAATGAGTCGGGCTAGTACCTCAAAAAAGGGCTCTGCATCTTAAGTGATAAAATTCTGGGTGTAAGTATATTAGATACTTAAAGAAGATCCACCCCGATGTACCCTCAGGAAAACAAGTACAATCGACTCAAAAACTCTTGACGGACACATTGATCAACACCAAAAATATACATATGTTGAGTAAATAAGGCACTTGAGAGGATCCTTGTTCCAACGAAAGGGAGAGAAAAAAGACACCATCCTATATCCTCCATCAACTGATCTTCCATATTCACTTTTAAGACTGACAACTAAAGATACAGTGAATTGGATGCAAGAAATGATTTATTCCCTAGTGTTGAGGATTGGGTTCTTAGGAGAGTCTCTTGGATTGAAACTTTGGGTGACGCGTTGACTCTATTGTTGTAATTGCAGTCCACACTTACTGTTATAACCTTATTATATATGTATACATGGAGAGTCTCATGATTAGGGAAGTTGGATATCATTTGATTATAGCTTAGTTCAACTTAAAATTTTAGGATCACTAAAATCGAGAGTTATTCAACGGATCAATTCCTATACATTCACATGCACAGTCAGGGATTAATCTAACTTATTCATTCTTTATTTGCTCGAGGACTGGCAAGGTATAAGTATAGGGGGTGATATATCTGTGATTCATCATCTTAATATATTATTCTTAGCTTTATTCCAAGAATAAAACACCAAATAAAAGTCTCTAAATTAAAGAAATTAACAAATTATATCTCTCAATAAAATAAACTAATTATCTTGTAAATAAGTACACAAAATAATTCAAAATAAAAATCACAAAAAATATAAAAAATAAATTGTTGAAAATTATTTATAAATAATGCCTTGTAAATACCCAAACTTCCTTAATATTTAATAAATTCATGCTAAATCATTTTGACTTAATATTTTCTAACTTGTACATAAAAACGTGTATAAAATACAAAATACTAAATAATTTTTACTTAGAATAAATACTCTTAGATCTTAAACTGAAAAAGCAGTAAAGTCTAACATCTCGGCTAAATTTCCTCTACGTATGAACTCAAAATTCACCAAACTCACTTTTAAAGTTCAAGTTATAAAATAATCTATCAAATTAAAGTGATTTCATTAAAACCATAACTCGTTTACAAAATGTCAGTTTTGGGACCTAATTGCATACTATATATTGTACATACTTTATTTTTATTGATTTTATTTCACCTTTTTCTTAATTATTAAAAATCCAAAAAGATATTAATGTGTATTTATTTTATATTTTTATATAAATTTATCTTATTTAAAAATGATAAAAAATCATAAAATACAAAAGTACGGTATTTTATTATCTATAGAGTACCTCCAAAAATATTTTTTGTACAGATGACCTCTTTTGATTTTCGGTCATTCATGAAAGTTGTAGATATCGTCGAGATGAACAACTTTCCTGTTGACCACTTTTCATTTGGCCTTGTTTTCTATTTTTTATTTTTCTTTATATTTATTTTTTAAAATTTTCTAGGAGTGACATATGGCAACTCTAGAGCTGCCACATGTTACCCCTCTTTTATTCCTTTATTATTATTATTATTATTATTTTCATTGTATTTTTATATTTTATTGCACTTTATTTCTTTAATCCTTAATTTTATTTTTTATTTTATTACTATTATTGTAATATTATTATATTATATTATATTATTTTACTTTTATTTTATTTTAAAATTTCTATTTTACCTATTATTTATTTTTTTCGTCATTTTCCCTCTTTCTTTCATTCTCTTTTATCTCTCTTCTTTCTCTCTCCTCTCTCTCTCTCCCACGTGCACGGCACGTGACCCGCTCCCCCTCCCTTCTCCCTCAGTCATTCTCCCGCAACGATTGGCGCTCTCTCTCCCATGCGCAACGGTCGACCTCCTTCACTCCACCGCCTTCGATTGTTACCATTTTCTCCTTCATAAGCCGCCTTCCCCCCTTCATCACGGCATCTATCGTTCTTCGAAGCTCCTGCTGCAGCTGAGAGAGAGAGAGGAGAGAAAACCACTATTACTGGTGACAATAACCACCGCGTACCTCTCAGGTGAGATCCAACTGCCTCGCACATGCTCCTGTGAGCTTCCAAGTTCGCTTGAGCTCGACCTCGTCGAGACCTCAAGGCTCAAGCAAAGACTACTACCAGGTACGTTCTTTCTTTTTTCCCTTTTCCTTCTCTATCTTCTTCCTTGTTTCTTCTTCTCTTGATTTCTCCCTCCCATCATCGCACACCTCCTCCCTTCACCTTCCACCCATGCCGTCGACTGTGCCATCCGCCAGTGATCTGCAATTATGCCTAGTGCAACCACCGTACACCTCCTCTGCCTCATCCGCCTCTAGCCCCTCGATTCCACAAAAATCAATCATCATCACCGCCATTTGGGTTTCCTATTTGCTTCCTCCCTCCGTCATCGAGCTCCAGCTCACCACCTCACCACTCCACTCGCATGGCTGCACCGACCCTCAGAGTTCCGAACCTCGACATCCCAGTCATTCACACTATCGTGCTCCTCTCCCTTGCCACCGCAATCTGCATCGGTCGACGCCGCCCTCGCTTCTTACCAGGCTCCTCTCTAGAAACCCCCTGCATTTCCACCCAAGTAGGAGCCCTAGTACCTCGTCGATCCTTGGTCACTACCATCGGTACTAACTCCAGTCAACCGTGGAATCCATGCTCCTCCACTTCACCATTCATCGTCATCATCAATGGCCAGTCGTGTGACGACTGACGTCCATACATGCCAAGTGGCCAACCTCGATCTCACATCCGCCAGCATCAGTCCACATGCCCACTACCGAAGCCCCTTGGGCCGCCTCGCCTTCACCGCCCCGACCTATTACACCCTCGCAACTGCTCGCTTCCTAGTCCCCCTTCAAGTGCACATGAGGTGAGGGGGTGGGATTTACATCTAGCCCCCAGGTTCTAGAAACTGAAACGAGGCCCCCGCCTCTTGCTTATGTCAACGTCACGTGCTACACACATGAGCACTACGAAATTACAATTGACCCCTATGGGATCTTGGTAATTATGTTTTGGTCCTAACAACAATTTGTTTTACTTTAATTCCTTTTCTATATTGCATAAAGGACCCTGTATTTGCTCGTTTATTTGAACTATCATTTATCATCCATTTTTAGTTCCAAAAATAACATGTTGTAGAATAATTTATTCTCTACCTTGTGGTTATTTAATGGTATTTTTGTGAGCTATGCTTTATTTAATTTAATTAAATTGGTGAAAATTAGCATATATTACCCATTGCGTGCTTTTTAATTCATATTAAATTATTCTTTGTTCCAAAAATTGCTAAAAAAATACATTCAATGTAATTGTTCTCTATTACATGCAAATAAAATCATTTCTTGCACTTATATCTAGGTACAAATAATTTTTTTGTGATTTGAGTATTTGATTTTTAATTAATTTTAACTTTACTATTTTAAGAAAATAAAAGTTGTTCTGGACCCATATTACAAAGACCAATCTAGGATAATTTGATTTCTGAGAAATAATTAGGTTTGTTATTTATTAAAATTAAATTGCTCTAAAATGACATAACTTGCTTTTTAATTCATAATAAATTCATTTCACATTAAAAAATTCCAAAAAAATTACAATAACTTAATTTCATCATTTTTCACATTGTGACCAAGTTTTAGGATTTTTCGACCTCCATTGATTGAAATTTGTATTTTACTCCTCAAACTTTACTAACATTGCATTTTTATCATTAAATACATACAAAAATATCAAAAAACTGCTTTGAAAATCACATACTAGGTTTGATAAATCATGCTTTAAGTTGTTCCTTTGCCTCCTTGAGTCATCCCCAGGGCTTTCCCAGGTTAAATAAACACATAGCTGCTAATTGCTTAAATTGATTAAAGTATTCACTCATGCGGTTAATTTTTTATTCTCTGATTGCCCAACTACTACATAAAATCAGAAAATTAAGAGAGGTATTTTCGGTCTCGTTATCAATAAACTACAAATAAGAAGAGAGATAAGGGAGCTTTTTTTCGGATGTGAGATCTTTAAGCAATTGTTCAATCATACCCTTTTAGAAGACAACTCCATGGTCAACTTACTACCTTCCTCACTGCTCGACAAGTTCAAGTTGGGGCTTCTTAAATAAATCAAAATGATCCTTTCTCTTGTTGATTGATCAATTAAGAGGACAATGGGTATACTTGAGAATGTTATGATTGTGCAAGGAATGTAATTCCCAATGATTTCATTATCCTACACATGGATTCCTCTACACCGTTACTCCATACCCTTTGGTCAACCTTTTCTACGTACAATTAAGGCCATTGGTGATTACATAATTAGGAAGATAACATTTGCTCCCATGACTAGAATGTTATAATAGAGTTAATCCAAGACCAACATCCAGTGATGTCAACATTAGATGAGAGATATTCCTTAACTTCAATTCTAGATGATTGTGATTTTTCAGATGAGATCAGAGAACTAGAGTAACCTTCGGATGATATTGAGACCAAGGTATTCCTCCCCAAAGAGGAAAGCATAGCTGCTAATTGCTTAAATTGATTAAAGTATTCATTCGTGCGGTTAATTTTTTATTGACTCTGATTGCCCAACTACAACATAAAATCAGAAAATAAAGAGAGGTATTTTCGGTCTCGTTACCAATAAACTCCAAAATAAGAAGAGAGATAAGGGAGCTTTTTTTCGGATATGAGATCTTCAACCAATTGTTCAATCATACCCTTTTAGAAGACAAGTCCATGGTCAACTTACTACCTCTCTCACTGCTCAACAAGTTCCAGTCGGGGCTTCTTAAATCAATCAAAATGATCCTTTCTCTTGTTGATTGATCAATTAAGAGGACAATGGGTATACTTGAGAATGTTATGATTGTGCAAGGAACGTAATTGCCAATGATTTCATTATCCTAGACATGGATTCCTCTACACCGTTACTCCATACCCTTTGGTCAACCTTTTCTGCGTACAATTAAGGCCATTGGTGATTACATAATTAGGAAGATAACATTTTCTCCCATGACTAGAATGTTATAATAGAGTTAATCCAAGACCAACATCCAGTGATGTCAACATTAGATGAGAGATATTCCTTAACTTCAATTCTAGATGATTGTGATTTTTCAGATGAGATCAGAGAACTAGAGTTACCTTCGGATGATATTGAGACCAAGGTATTCCTCCCCAAAGAGGAAAGCATAGCTGCTAATTGCTTAAATTGATTAAAGTATTCACTCATGCGGTTAATTTTTTATTGACTCTGATTGCCCAACTACAACATAAAATCAGAAAATTAAGAGAGGTATTTTCGAACTCGTTACCAATAAACTCCAAAATAAGAAGAGAGATAAGGGAGCTTTTTTTCGGATGTGAGATCTTCAACCAATTGTTCAATCATACCCTATTAGAAGACAAGTTCATGGTCAACTTACTACCTCCCTCGCTGCTCAACAAGTTCAAGTTGGGGCTTCTTAAATCAATCAAAATGATCCTTTCTCTTGTTGATTAATCAATTAAGAGGACAATGTGTATACTTGAGAATGTTATGATTGTGCAAGGAATGTAATTCCCAATGATTTCATTATCCTAGACATGGATTCCTCTACACCGTTACTCCATACCCTTTGGTCAACCTTTTCTGCGTACAATTAAGGCCATTGGTGATTACATAATTAGGAAGATAACATTTTCTCCCATGACTAGAATGTTATAATAGAGTTAATCCAAGACCAACATCCAGTGATGTCAACATTAGATGAGAGATATTCCTTAACTTCAATTCTAGATGATTGTGATTTTTCAGATGAAATCAGAGAACTAGAGTTACCTTCGGATGATATTGAGACCAAGATATTCCTCCCCAAAGAGGAAAACATGGAAAACACAGTCAAATTATGTTCCCTTATTGATGATGAGATCTATGTTGATGAATTTCGTAGGATATCTGATTTTGATCCCTCTGTGTCCGAGAGAGATGGATTCATGGCTGATATGTTTGAGACACTCCACTCTACATCAATGGTAACTGTGGCGGACACCATTACACCATTGTGGTTCTACCAGCATCCACCGACACAATTCACAAAAAAGACTTGAAGCTAGATCATATTCCACTAGTATGGCTTCTTTACGGGTGAGCCCTAGATAATTTTTGATCACTATCAATTCGTAGCAGACCAAGGAGCAAGAATCTTGCTCGATAGAGGTTCTAGAGAGAATCCACAGGGTTGTAGGTTGGAGTATTTCGAATCTATGTGGGATAAGTCCAGTTCTATGCCCACACCACATATACTTAGGGGATGACAACAAGTCATTCTTTGAATATAAGTGTGGATTGAATCTCAATCTTCGAGAGGTTTCCATGAAAGAGATTGCCAAATGGTGCGATACTGATTTTATTTTTTTCCATCTCCAATTCAAAATGGGTTAGTCTATTGCATGTTGTTACAAAAAATCCAAAACTAACATTGTGACAAATGACAAGGGAGATGAGATTCCAATTTGTGTACCTACTTTTTTATGCATGTGTAGAATATTGGTACCTAAATTCAACGATAAAGAAAAATCACTTTCCACCTCCATTTATTGATGAAATTGTCAAAGCACTGATAGGGAAAGTGTTCTTTTATATCTTGGATGGGCACTCAGGATATAACCAGGTAGATATAAGTCCTAAAGATCAAGAGAAGACTACCTTCACTTATCCATTTAGCACATATGCTTTCAAACAGATGCTCTTTGATGTATGTAACATGCAGTGACATTCCACAGGTGCATGTAGGCCGTCTTTATGGATTTGGTGGGTAGTCTTCTCAAAGTATTAACGACTTCTCGATCCATGGCGATAGTTTTGACACATGTCATATATCTACACCTAGTGCTACTGAAGTATTGTTAGATTGATCTGGTGCTCTAATTGGAGAACCGTTACTTTATGGTGACTGAAGGGATTTCATTAGGCCATGCCATCTCCAAATGAGGTATAGAGGTCAACCGAACTAAGGTGGATGTTATTGAAAAACTTGAGCCAACGTCAACATTGAAACATTTTAAGGTCTTTTGTGGGGATATATTGGTTTCTATTAATGGTTTATTAAGGAATTCAACAAAATTTCCTGACCTTCAACCGAACTTCTAGTCAAGGATACAAGTTTTATTGTTGATAATAAGGTACACAAAGCCTTTCATGTTTTGAAGAACAAAGTTACCCAATGGCCTATCCTACAACCACCTAATTGGTCTCCTCATTTAAGATCATGACATATTCTTTAGATTATGCAGTTATGATTTACTTTATCAGTCGAGGGATGTACTATGATTTGTTATCCACTATTCTAGAAAAACCTTAGACAGGGTACAGAGAAATCACACAATTACAAAAAAGGATGCCAACAATGATATTCGCCTTAAACAAATTTAGTATCAACTTCTCGACTCGAAGGTGATTGTTTACACTGACCATTTCGTCATACATTGCCTACTAATGGTCTGTATTCTTACCTCTTTAAAAATAGATAACTGTAGTATATGATATGGAGAATGACTCGTCAAAAATCACAAATTTTGAATATTGTGGAATATTTTAACTTGGTAAGTGTAACAAGGTCGAACTCAGGGAACAATGTATTTTTAGTTGTGTGGTTTTAAATTAATTTAGGTGATTACCTCATTGCAATAAGAATCTCTATTTCAGAAAAGAAAGCATGAAGAAAAGGGATAAAAATATAAATAAAATATAGAATCAGACAAAAAAGAGGGAGGAAAATTGGGATATGCGGTAATGACTTTTAATCCAATAAAAAATATTCAATAAATTCCTCAAAACTTTATAGGTCTCTAAAGAATAATCCAAGAAATATTTATCAATTAAAGTCCTTTGCAGAGTCAAAGTATTGAATTTGCAATTAATTGAGATCAATACCCAAGTATTTCTTTGAAAAATAAAATTCCCTGCACAATAACTCCTTAAAATATTCCTCAAAACATCAAATATCAAGGAGATAATTAATTAAGCTTCCTCTATTGAATCCTTGCAGAAATAGATCATTTTTTCTCAAATGAAATTGCAAAAACTATACCAAATTAAGCCTACATAAGAGATTCAGATCCTTAAACAATATTGATACTAAAATGGCTATGATCTTTCCAACAAAAAATGTCAAATGATAGGGTAAGAAACAAGTTTCAAAATGACATAAAATACACTAAAAATGGATTAAAAACGAGACATATATTCAATGTTTAAGGCTTAGGGACTAAATGCAATTAAAAAGAAGTTTTTATATCACAATAGCCCATAGGGGGACTTATCTTTAGTTCTGGAAACCAGAAAGGGAACCTATGAAATTTTCCCCATGCGGAGGTAGGTGTATAATTTGTGAAATTGCCTAGGGCCTGAATGTAAATTCCCTAGGCATGTAAGGTGGCTTATGTGAGGGGAATGACTTCAATGCAATATCCAACAAAACGGGGGTGGGGTTGCAAAATACACTATGTACATGTGTGGACACACATGATGGTTCGGTGTTGAAGTTGCGGCTCGATGTTTGAGCCTCCACGTCGATGCATACTCCTAGCTTTGGCTTCAACCGAGGCACGAGGCTCGGGTACGGTTTGCGGAAGATCTCGACCTTCCAATGAAGCTTAATCAAGGGATGCTATTTGGGCATGAATCAACTTCCCCCATCTGAGGTGTTTTTGATCGTACATCAACTATGCATCGTTTCTGGGGCTTCTTCTTTAAGATGTAATGTGAGACAAGAGAGACGAAGCTTTGATCAGAGGCTAATAGTGGAATCTTGATGCTCCTCTCTCGAGGCTCTGATGAAGCAGGGAGAAGGAGCTCGAGGTGACCCCGACCACCTATAGGTGAAGGTGGGATGGCTCTGATCATTACGGTACTTCCTAAAGTGGTTAGCAGAAACCCAAAGCAAAAGGGACAAGGGAGTGGAGCTCCTTGCGCAGGTGGGAGACAGAGCTGAGCTCCGGCCTGTGAAAGGTCAGAGGTATGAAAGACCTAGAAAGATAAAAGAGGAAGCAGAGGTAGGAAGAAGGTGGAAGCGATTGCGTCAATTGGGGGATTTGGTTGGTGAAGATGTGGTTGTTGTGAATTCAATTGAAGATGAATGAAGAATAAGAGGAAGACAAGGGAATACCTGATTACGGTCTGGAAACGGAGGTGGGTGGTCTGGTAAGCCTGAATGATAAATAAATGGCAGAGGTGATTACCTGAAAGAGGAGCTGATGCTTCGATGTCCTTGTTTAAGAGCTCTGCAGAGGAGAGCCCGAGCTCCACAACTGCAATGGTGCTGCTGCAATGAGGTGATGGAGACACCTCAGATCTGCTCCTTTCTGCTTGATAAAACTCCTGGGAGATGTTACCTACCCTTGGATCTGGACCTAGGGAGTGTCGGTAAGAAATGGAGGTTGTCGATACTGGAAGCAGAGGTCGATGCTTTGTATGAGATGGGAGCAACGGTCGAAGGAGAAGGGTGAGAGGCGTTTTAAATACTTGAAGTGGTCATCACGATTGTGATGAAGATGGCGTTACATGCAAGTGTTGAGTGGATCCAAGGAGGAGCTGTAACAATTGGCGTGAAGGGGAGTTAGGGTTTTGGTCAGCTCTTAGGTGGTTTGATGGTGAGGTGGTGATGTAGAGTGGATCATCAAATGGGCAGACCGGGTGAGGGTGAGTGGAGAGGGAGGTGTGCTACATGGTCGGAGCGAGGCAAAGATGGGGAAGAGCGGACGGTGCTGGAGGTAGAGGGCGATGTCCATGTGTCATTGGATCAATCTTGATCCACTGACGTTCAGATGGTTAGGTGTAGCGCATGTGCGTTGCACGTGGAAGGCACATGAGGGAGCAGAATGGATCTAGGTTGTTGGATCATTTCTGATCCAATTACAAGAAGTAGAGGGCACTAGCAAACAAAGGGATTTGACTGATCAAAGGTGCAGGTGAGGTGGTGCTGGCGTAGACCAATGAAAGGCTACCAAGTGGCATGGATCATTGACCAAAACATTGACCAAGAGAAAAAATAAAATAAAATAGGAAATAAAATAGAAGAAAAAGTCAAATAAAAAAGTGGTCAAACGTGAAGGTTGTTGATCTCAATGAGATCTACAACATTCATGAAGGACAAAAAGAAAAAGGAATCAATTGTACAAAATACATTTTAAGTATATGTATTAATTGCCAATTAACCCTTATATTTTATATTTTTGTTTGGATTTTAATTGGTGGATTAATTATATTCAATATAAACACAATTGATATATTTTTTATGTATTTGAATAAATTGTGAAAAAGTTGAAATAAAATAATCAAAGATAAAATATGTACAGAGTATACAAAGTCAGATCTTTTTTGTTTCTTTGGATTTTGTGATTTTTATGGGTTTTATTTCTTTATGCCAAGTTAGTTAATGAGTTAAAGAATATATTAGAAGAAGAATGAAGTTAAAATACTTAGTATTTGCACATAAAATAATAGGCTCAAGTTCAGCTAATTCACCATCTCTTTAGTTTTCAAACTTGAAAGTGTAATGATGATAAGGACAAGTATGGAGTAAGTGGGATTGTGTCATTTCTTTTCTCCTATTATTGAAGCAAGGATCTCTCGAGTGCCTTATTACACACACATGTATTTTGGTTCTGAATCATCAAGTCCGTCAAGAGATTTCAGAGTCGTCTACACTTGTTTTCATGGGAATACACCGGAATGTGTCTCTTTTGAGTATTTAATATACCTTCGACACCCAGACTTGTAACATTTATGATGCAGAACCTTTTTGGGTGCTAGCCTGACTCTTATGCCCTAATAACTTTGGTCTAAGTGGACACTTTTGAAAGGTTGATAGTGCTCGCTAGATTTTCAACTCTTTTTGTGAGAATTTTTCCTTTGAAGCTTTGAGCTCTTTCTTTGAATTTTTGTAATAATATTGGTCTCGCTATCTCCACTGCTTTTACCAAGTTGGTGCATGATGATCCAAAAATTTAGGTTTTTAACTCACATTGGCACATGGGTTACGTCAAGAATTTACGGAGACCTTGTCCCCATACCAGCTTATGTGCTGACACTCAAGTTTCATGGAGTGACTGTCGATTAAGTCCCATCCTCAAGAATCAGATCCGAACTCAAGCCTCTCATCCTAGTTCCTTAGGCATAACATTGGCTCATCACACAGATTATGTCATCGTGCAAGTATTATGTTGGTCATTTTACTTTGAGCTTTTAAGACTCTATATGCAATATAGCACATATATATTCTAACTGGGGATGTTGAGTGATTAAGTCTTATGACCCTAATGGACAAGAGTGACGTGACTCGGGTTCAAGTGTCACTCTAAACCAAGTAGTCTAGAATACAAGTCTTGTGTAGTGTGAATGTCTCAGAGATAAAACCTTAAATTAGTTTTTGTTTTGTTGGTTTTTTAAAAGTAGTGAAATAATGATTGGCATGAACTCATACGATAATTGCATCTACTTTCAATCAGTATGGGTGTAAGTGTAGACCGTAGAATGGCTACTCGTATTACTTCAGGATGGTGCCTTACATGTTGTCCCTCAACCACCCAATCTGTTAAGGGAGATTGTAGTTTCCTCACTAAAAAGTAGCTAGTCATTTTTAATTCCAATAGTCAAAATTATCACTTACAAAAAGTTTTCAAAAAGTATGTTATACCCCCAAATTTTGACAAAATTTTCAAAACATATATCATAAGAACAAAATTTAGTCTACATATTATACACAAAACTTTCCCATACCAAGTTTTTGGTTTAAAAATAGTTAAGGTACGGGCTATGGGTAAAATATATAGCATATATACACCCCCATACTTAGCACATGCTTTGTCCCCATGGTATAAAGTGGAATGAAGACAGCTCCTACCAAGCATAATTAAATGAAAAGAATAGCAAGTCGATTCACTCCCCTATACTTAGGATTTTGAGGGCCTAAGCATAGTAGAAGAGCGAGAAATGAGACAATCGAGGGTGAGAAGAAAGATTAGAAGTGAGGTATACACAATGATATTGATCTCCCTATAAGTAGGCTCAGGTAAGCCTAAGTATGGTAGAGTAATCATAGGTGGAGAATTGAGTAAATCCAAGATGGATATACAAGTGACTGGATGAATTTTCTAACTGTACTAAAGAGGATGGCATCTTGTTTCAAGGCTTTACACGAGTTGGGGGAGTCTTTTTCCTGAATCTGTGCTCCGTGTGAACGAGATCTGTTTGACATGTACCAACAGCTCATTTGATTCTATGAAGAGCTTTAATAGCTACCCGTTGACTAGGGAATTGTGTGTATTATCTGTTGTTTTGGAAATTTTAATACCGTTATTGTTGTGTACTTCGCTAACAATGAATGGTCCCATCCATTTTGAATTTAATTTTCCTTGGAAAATCTTCAAACTTGCATTACAAAACCACACTTCCTATCCCGGGATAGTGTTTTTGGTTCTGATGTATTTTTCATGCCATTTCTTTTCTTTGTCTTTTTAGATCATTTTGTTTTCATATGCATGATTTTTGATCTCTGTGAGCTCATTCAGATCCATATCTTTGCTCTTCTTTCCTTGGTGACAATTCCAATTGATTTTTCTGATTGGCCATTCCGATTTATGAACTAATTGTGTAGACAAATGTCATGGCTTCCCAAAGATAACTCTAAATGGGTAAAATTGGTAAAACAATTACCTCGAGGAATGGGGTATTCCCTTCTAAGTTCAAGTGTGACCAGCTCAAGAAGAAGGGGTAGAGAAGAGAATGGACTGTGACTAGTGTAGTCACATATCCGTGGAGCTTGACTAGTGTAGCCAAGTCTCCAACTGTAAGCTTCCTTGGTATAAGACTTTGAAGCATATGCCTTGCAAATATACATACTCCGACATGCATCTTATTTTCAATCAAGCCTATCCACTTTTTTGGAGTTTTCTTCTTCTTCTTCTTTCTCTCTCTTTTTTACTATATACAAGGTGCAACATGTACATCAGGAGTTTTTCTTCTTAAGCCAGTAGACTATCCCTCTTTTGAAGCATTATTTCAATCCACAACATCCAATCGTTATACATCGTCGCCACTAGACTAGGTTGAGATGCACTACCCTCCCTAGAGGAGGATGGATGTTTCCACCTGTGTGCTACTCCAAGCCAAAGGATTCTACCTCCTTACCCTCTCATCAATGAAGAGCTATGTGCATGATGCTTGTCCAAGTTAGGTCACTGTCTAAAAGAATCGTGTTTGTGTGTGTGTGCGTATGAAATATTCTATTTAGACCAATCAAGATGACATGTGAACATAAACTTGTGGACTCAAAAAAGTAAGTCGCTTGACAAGAAAAATCTTAACTCCAGTTCTTATAAGGTTCCTCTGAAATTAGGTAGATTAAGGTTAAATCAAGTCCATCCTTGACTTCTATTCATAACTTGGTTCATAACCCACTAACTTCCCACTTTGCATATGCTAGATATGCAGATGAGATGCAAATGACATGCTATATGGATTTTTTTGAATGCAAGGATGACATGCAAGAGTAAATAAGAAGCCTATTTTTTTATTTCCTTTTTCTCTTTTTTTTTCAAAAATCAATATACCTCCCGTTTTACAACAAATTTTACAAAAGTATTTTTTAATACAAGAATTTTATAATTATTATACAAATAGTACAATATACTTATTATACATGAATTTTACAAAAAGTTTTTTTACCAATTTTACACACCCCATAATTATCGCATAATATATATAAAAAGTATGAGCTATGGGTAAAGTATATATGTAATATGTATACGTCCCCTATACTTAGCGTGTGTTGTGTTCTCAGAGCATGATAAGCGAGGAAGAAGACATAGCTCGTGCTCAGCATATGAGAGTTAAAATAACAAAAGCTATAGAAGTCGATCCGCCCCCTATACTTAGGCTCTGGAAGCCTAAGTGTAGAAGAAAATAAAAAATGGGGCGGACGAGGTTGAGAGGGTAAATGGATGAGTATATACATAATGAGCATCTGTTCCCCCTATACTTAGGCTCTGGCCAGCTTAAGTATTAGACAGGAATGGGTGTGAGAACCGATAAGATCTAGAGAATATGCAGAGAATGATGAAGATGTACATGAGTGACTGAATCTTGATAATGCATCTTCATAAGAGTAATCTGATTTATCTACTATGTGCTCACTCTGCATGAAGTTGATGACCTCGACTTGGACTAACTGCTCATTGGAATCTACAAAAGGCTTCAGTAGTTGTCCATTCACCACATGAGATTGTACACCATATGTAAGATTGGATATCACTACACTTCCATTCCCGTGCATTTTCTTGACAATAAAGGGACCCATCCACTAAGATTTGAGCTTCTCAAGGAACATCTTTAACCAAGCATTAAACAACCATACATTTTGCCCACAAACAAAGTCTTTGCACCTAATGTGTTGATCATGCCATCTCTTTACTTTATCCTTATAAATCAAACTGTTGTCATATACCTTGTTTTGGATTTCCACGAGCTCGTTCAAGTTCAAGTGTAGACAAAGCTTCCCTCGTTGACAACTCCAATTAATTTTCTTGATTGCTCCATTCATATCTATGAATTAGCTTTGTGGACAAATGGCATGGCTTGCCATAGATCATTTAGAATGGTGAAGTGCCCAACTGTGTCATGTAGGCCATCCTATAACCCCACAAAACTTGGTATAAGAGCTAGGACCAGTTCTTCCTATCAAGATTAACCAACTTCTGTAATATACTCTTCACCTCTTTGTTTGAAACCTCTGCCATGCCATTGGTCTGTGGGTGGTAAGGACTAGTGAATCTATGCTCAAACCCATGGTCCTTAGCTAAAGATCCCATATCTCTATTCACGAAGTGGCTACCCCCATCTGATATCAAAACTTTTGGCACCTCAAAACTAGCAATAATATGATATTCCACAAACTTACATACAGTCTTTCTGTCTATGGTTCGGGTCGGGATAGCCTTCACCCACCTAGATAGATAGTCAACCGCCAACAAGATGTACTGTGTCCTTGTCTATTGGGAAAGGGACCC
Source organism: Ottelia alismoides (assembly GCA_037367405.1). Classification (NCBI taxonomy): domain Eukaryota; kingdom Viridiplantae; phylum Streptophyta; class Magnoliopsida; order Alismatales; family Hydrocharitaceae; genus Ottelia; species Ottelia alismoides. Next base: position 259,948 of record JAZKJV010000478.1, on the reverse strand, counting down.
ATAAAATCTATGCCCCATGAATCAAAGACATCAAAAATGATCAAGGGTTGCATGAGCATCTCATCTCTCTGAGTGACAATTCCTCCCATCCCCTAACAAATCGGGCACAACCGAGCAAAATAAATAGCATCTCTGAATAGGGCCGACCAATATAATCCACATTGGAGTACCTTGTGAGCGGTTCCCTTCCTCGAATGGTGTCCTTTAGCTTTAAGAGAATGACAATACGTGAGGACACTCTGGTATTCCTCCTGAGGAATAAAAGTTCTCCAAGCACAATTCGACCCTTCAAAGAAAAGGAACGGATTGTCCTAGTGGTATCTTCTCGAATCCGACTTCAGTCCGTCAATGCTGCTCCTACTCCAACCTTGGGGAACTTGCTTGGAAACAAGGAACTTCACCATGTTGGCATACCACGGGAGTGAGTCAATAGCACAAATTGACTTTTCTGGAAAGGTCTCTCTAATATGCTCAAAATCAGGAGAATCCTTAAGTTCAATCTGAGAAAGATGATCAACCACAACATTCTTCACTCCAGGTTTATCTTTTATCTCCAAATCAAACTCCTGAAGGAGAAAAATCCACCTAAGAAGACGTGTCGTTACATCCTTCTTTTCCATTAAATATTGAATGGTTGTGTGATCAGTGTAGATTGTCACTTTAGAGCCCAAAACATGTAACATGAGCTTCGAGGATCCAAACTACAACGAGCATTTCCTTTTCAGTCATGGTATAATTCTTTTGTGTAGGGTCTAAGACTTTGCTCGTGTAGTGGATTGCAAATGGGATCCCCTCTCACCGGTGTTCTAACACAACTCCTATAGTGAAATCTGAAGCGTCAGTCATGATCTCAAAGGGGAGAGACTAGTCAAGAGCATGTAGGATGGGAGAGGCACAAACCATCATCTTCAAGATCTCAAAGGCCTCTAGACACTTGTGATCTACAATGAACTCCGTGTCTTTCCCTAAGAGCTCAATCAGTGGGCGGGCAATCTTTGAAAAATCCTGAATAAATCTCCCTTAAAAGTCCACCATGCCCTAGGAATGACCGCACTGACTTCATGTTGGTAGGTGGATCGAGTTTCTTGATCACCTCCTCCTTGGTAAGGTCAACCACCATTCCCCTTTTAGAGATGACATGCCCCAACATGATACCCTCTGTCACCATAAAGTGGCTCTTTTCCCAAGAGAGTACCAGATTCACCTACCTACACCGCTTTAGGACTAGGTCCAAGTGCGCTAAACATGTATCAAAGGAATCACCATGAACCAAAAAGTCATCCATGAATACTTTCAGGAAATCTCCCACCATCTTAGCAAATACGGCGATCATGCACCCTTGGAAAGTGCATGGGGCATTGCAGAGACCGAATGGCATGCGCCTGAATGCGTAAGTGCCGAATGGACATGTGAATGTGGTCTTTTCCTGATCCTCAGAGGCTATGGCCACCTGGTTGTATCCTAAGTACCCGTCAAAAAATAGAAGAATGCTTTCCCTGCGAGTCTCTCTGAGATTTGATCGATGAATAGCAAGGGATAGTGGTCTTTCTTGGTTGCAACATTCATGCGCTTGTAGGCAACACAGACGCGCCACGACGTGGGTACTCATATCACAATCTCTACCCCCTCCTTGTTGGTGACCATCTGGATTCCCGGACTTCTTCGGGACAACATGAAGTGGGGCCACCCACTTGGAGTCAAAAATAGGGTATATAAACCCTACTTTGCACCATTTCTCATCTCATTCTTCACTACTTCCCTTAGATTGGGGTTAAGCCTCCTCTGGAATTCATGGAATGGCCTCTCATTATCCTCAGTAAAAATATGGTGCGAGCGAAGAGTGGGGTTGATCTCCACGATATCCGACACAGTCCGGCCTATTTCTGTGTAGTTCCTCTCTAAGACTTCTAACAACCTAGACTCATGTTCTAAAGTTAATTCTGAACTAATGATAACAAGATATGTCTCTTTGGGTCCCGCAAGAAAGGCATACTTCGGTGTAGGAGGAAGGGACTTCAATTCTGACAGTGTTATATCATCAAGCATATCGGGATGAACTGAGTCTGAATCTGGCTGTGTGATGTATGGAGTTGGGCTAAGCTGGTTAGTACTCGCCACCAACTCAGAAATATTAGGAGTCAGATCGCCAAAGAAACATGGTAATTTGGCCAAAGTCACGTTCGACCCATCATCTATGTCCCATGATTGTTCCGAGGGAGATGGAATAGACAGATCCTGATGGATCTCTTTGTCATCATAGGAATAGGTGGTTTAGGACTATGAAGTCCATCTTATAGTCCTGCCCCTCAATCGAGATAACAACGTTCTTCACCTCTCCCTTAGGTCTTTTCATTAAACAATCAACAAATTGGAGTAGAGCATTGGATTTACAAAGTAGTCCTAACTCCAATTGTTGATATAATGCTAAAGGAAGTAGGTTGATTGAAGACCCGTTATCTAAGAGAGTGTGTGCAAACGCAATGTCGTCAATACGATTCTTCACGTAGTGAGAACCCATGTCTCTTTTCTTCCTTGATAATTGCTTATTCTTGAGACAATAGGTTGTGGCAACTGACATGACACGAGTTTTCACATATTGGTTCGGTTTCTTCCTGCTAACCCTGGTAGGTGTGCGTCTCACCTTAAGGTATTTCTGGAATGCAGGATGATTAGCCACATACTCATCAAATGGCACTTTGATTGTGGTATTATCCTTACAAAATCATGCTATTTCAGGGGTCATCCTTCTGAATCTTTCTGTTGTGCTTTCCTCCCCTAAGATCACGGAAGGAAGGGAAATTGAAGATGAAGAATCTGAATCAGGAACTGAAAGATCATTCTTTGAATTAACTGAAACAGAGTTCTTCATACAAGAATCTTTTTGATGCAACATGCGATCGGAATCAAAATTATCTACTAAAGGTTGTGGGAAAGAAGCTGCAGTGGTATCTGCAACAACCAGAGGGGCAAGGTCCACCATAGCATCTAAGATATCTCCATGTTGTTGATGATGCATTTGTTCTCTCCTTCTCTTCTTGGCTACTTGAGAAAGGATCCTCATATGTTGCTGATGGGGTCTCTAATTGTGTTGCCTCTCCTCCCCGTCCTTTGAAGATTCCTCAGAAAGATCTTCAGAGAGGACCCTCCCCGCATCCCTCACCCGATCAGGTATGTTCATAGGCATTCCAATCCTAAGTGACATATGGTTAGCCTTGTCATGCGAAAGAATCTCTTGTTTAGATCTAAGAGATGTTGAATAGTATACCTGACCAAGATGCTGCTGAGAACTATAATGGTTCATGCTATTAGGGTTAGCCTGAACTTAGGCTGGGATCGAGGTCGAGGGTGTAGATTGCTCGTCTCTCCATCTAGACAGACAGTTGACATCTACTCGCAAATCATGAATTTCATTCTGATAGGAACAAAGGGTGTCGAGTATCTGCTGAGATTGTCAGTTTGTGGGACCAGAAAAAGAAGTAAGTGGGAAAGACTGAGACGAATAGGAAGACTAACCCTACTGGCCAGGATACTACCTCTGCTGCTGGTGTTGGAACTGCAGGCCCTGCTGGTCCACCTGGTACTGGCCCTGTTAGCCGTACTGCTGGTACTGCTGCCTCTGCTGTTGGGGCGGCTGAAATCCAAGGCTCTACTGTGAAGAAGTGGGTGTAGAGGTGAATGCGGTGTTGTGAAAGGTTGGGGGACGCTGGTAAGTCTGTCGGTCCCCCATAGAGTATACCATACTCCATTCACCTCCCAAACCAGTGGAGGCTCCTCCTGAACTATCTCCATGGATGGGGGCTGTTGCTGGGATGAGTGGGAGTAGGATCGGTCCTGCTCCCATGGCTGGGGTTGCCCTGACACCAATTGCTCCTAAACATGGTGAACTCGGTATACATGAGCAGAGGGTGTTGTCACGACAGGTATCTTTATCTTAGATACCTTATCGGTCAACTCCTCCACCTATTTGAGAAATTTGGAGATGTTCCGATCTAATTCATCAATCCTCCTATTAATCGTCTCGACTATAGTAAGCTTGTCCGCAAGGAGCCTCATGTTAGGGATCATGTCCTGAGAGAGATCAACTACAACTGACTTTCCCCCTCCAGATGAGAGTGAACTGGGGGACTGTGTGTACGCCCTGCTAACGGTCTATGAGTGGCTAGTCTCAGCCATCTGCTCGAATACCTTATAGACAGTATATGCTCCGCGTGAAGTGTAGTTGCCTCCACAGACAACGCTCACTAAAACATGCATCTCATGGTTGAGACCGGTGAAGAATGATTGGACCAAGATGTTGTCATCTAGACCATGACAAGTACATTTCTTTAGGATGTCCTTATACCGCTCCAAGGTTTCAAAAAAGGCTTGATGGGGTAGCTGGGAAAAGCTAGTGATGTGTGTCCTCATCATGTTAGTCCTACTTAGGCCCTATAACTTCTTCAGAAATAGATCCTTGAACTGGGCACATGTATTGACTATAATTCCCAAATTCTTCACCCAGTAGTCAGCTTTTCCACCCAAGGCAAATGGAAGTGTTGTGAGCCTGATATAATCTTGGTTAACATTAGTATGTCTAAGGTTAGCGCAGATGAGCTCCAAGTTCCTTAGGAATGCATAGGGTTCCTCAGAAGCATTCCCATCAAAGTGTGGCAGTAGGTTTAGAAACTGCAGTTTCAACTCAAAATCGACTTCTGGTTTGGCTGGACTTAGATAATTCCAAATTCTGTACTGTCTGGGGTTGCATGTCACATCCATCGGTGGTTACACCACAACATTCAATTGACCTAGCTGAGCTTGGAGTAAAGCTTGTTGCTGCTCAGATGCAACAAATCTGGCTAGTAATATCCTCATGGGGTCCTTGGGGTGTTCTTCTTCCTCTTCTTCTTTTTTGGAGGCATTTTGCTTGAATCTTCTTGAGGTCCTGGGTCAACAATATGGCCTTGATTAGAAGAAGATTTAGGAATGAAAATAATCTCACTGAGGAAAAGGTTTTCCTCGGTGAGGTGGGAGGAGAGAAAGGGGATGGTTTGAGAGTGACCATCCCAAGAGTCAGAGATACCGAACTCAAGAGGGTCATGAGTCCAGGTTGGCCCAAGTTGCGCTTGGACCTTTGAAGGCATACTTCTTGAAGGGTTCAATGAGAGATTCGCGGGGCCTGAATAAATATCTCCCCAGTCAGTCATCTTCAATGGCAAAAAGAACCGATGAGAGCAAGGTATTCAATGAGTCGCTAGTTCTACAGTGCATGCAAATGTGTGGAGTAAACTCACACAATACAAAACCCTCAAGTTCACCAACTCAACACATGATGGCCATAAAGGTTCGACTGAATTATCTTGTCAGTTTTAGTTGGTGATAAATGCAAATCTTGAAAGATTAACGTGTTGCTGGGTGCATGTACTTCCCTATAAACTGTCCTGATTCTCACGAACACCCACTTTCAACAAGTATAGGAGTAAGTGTGGATCGTATAAATATGGCTACCCATTTCTTGAGGACAAAGCCTTATAAGGCATCCTCTAAACCTTCCCCTCTACTAAAGAAATCCAGACCATTTACCGGCTACCCGTAGATCCTCATTTAAAAGTGGTTAATCGTTTTGAACCAATAGTCTATATGAAAATCGTGGCTTTGGCTCTATCCTAGTATCCTCTCTCTCTCTCTTACTTGAAAGTAAATCATACAGTGAGGACTTTATGCACCCATAAAATAAGGTTCTTTTTATTCCAATTTTATTTAATCGACCTTCTCAAGTCAGTCCCAATTTAAAGTTAGGTTGTCAGTTGAAGTTTAATATGAACACACAAAAACGTCTACCATTCAGTCCCAATTTCCTTTTAAATCCTAATTTATAAAACAAGGGAGGAGTCGGTAAATGCAAACGTAAAACGATGATGCATGCTCAAAAGAAGGTATACTTACAGTGACTCCCATCACTCTCCATGCATTATGCAGAACTGAACTTTTTAAAATTTTATACTAAGTGCATGCAGATCGAGAAAACCACAACTAAGCAATATACTATTAGCAGGGAAGAAATGATTTTTATTTGGCTAAGTTGTACGTTTCTATGTGTGTATCATTAAAAATCTCCGAAGATGTGGTTCTTCCAAGATGTGTTGCCTATACTACGATTGGCACATACAAATTGTAATTAAATAGCTGGGTGCCTATCCTATTTCGCCACTCAAGTCGGGCCCCATCCTCACCGGAGAGTGAAACAGGCCCGGCACAGAATAATGTCCAAGTCTTAATACACATGCGAGGTTCCACATGGAATCCACTAGAAATTTTGAAATAAAATAAAATCTAGAAAATAACATCCTAAGGACTCTACACTCTCTCATGACTCGACTCGATATTAAATTTATGTGATTCTTTCAATAGGTTATTTTTCAAAAAATGCTGATCTCTGAAGCTACTGAGTTGCTCGGCTAAGCAGCCTCTCTGTCGTGTCGGGTCCCTCGCACAAAGACAAGATAGTGGTCAGAGAGATAGACTCAACAAAGCAAATAAATAAATAAATGTAGAAAAAATAAATGGATAAATATTCACAAGAACATAGGGGTCAGACTACCCGAGGGTGGAAAACCTAAAATATGGATTTTCTAAAAATTAACTTAAGTCGTGACTCCCCGGCAACAGCTCCATCTGATGAACTCGAGGATTACACTTTTGATTTAATCAAATTAACGATTAAAAGATGTTCGTTCGTTGTAGTCAGGCAAAATCAGATCAACAAAAAACTGCAAATTTAATTATTTTTCCAATTAAAGCGAGCGACCATATTTTTTACTTGGGCAAGACCAAGGTCAAACTCATGGCGTCCACTTTCTCCTTAGGTTGGTTTTTTAGTCGATCTAGAAGTTAGGTATATTGGTATTTTTAAGTGTAATTAAAAATTCAATGTAATTTCAGGCTAGGTTAAGGGTTAAATTGCAAATATCAATCAATTTAAATCCAAAAATTCTCAAACTTGGCTAGAATGTGGAATGTGATGAAATTAGACTAACTAATTTTTTTTTGTAATTTTTGAATGCAACTATGAATAAAATATGCAGACTAGATGATTTTAAGTTAATTAATTTTAATAAATACCAAATGTTAATATTTTCTAGAAATTAAACTATACTATATAGCTCTTTGTGAGAGGTATACAAAATAATTTTTAATTCCCAAAAATACTATGTGAGGGATTAATTAGTAAATCAATTAATATAATCACCATTTCATTTATTCTGACCTTGAAATACATGTAAATGACATGCAATTTTTGGCATAATGTAGAAAATATTAAACCCCAGTTTTATAATATTTTGTAATTTTTAGAGCACTGATTAATCCAATAATAATTTTAGAATAAATAATGGGTAAAACATGCACTATTTCACCAAATTAATTCTACTAAATAAACCACAACTCACAAAATTACAAATAAATATCCTCTAGATAAAGAATTGATTGTTCTACAAAGTGCAATTTTGAGAATAATAAAATGATGACAAATGAGACTTAAATTAATATCCAAATCCAAGGGTATGAATGCAATACATAGAATACATATTGACTATGAAATAAATATGTTGATTGGAATTTTAAAAAATTACCTAATCTTGCTTGGTTTTTATTGCAAATTTCCCAAGGGGTGTGCCGCACACGTGCTATCTGGAAGACTGGACTCCTATGCAGTTCGATGAATCTGCAGGGCTTGACTATAAATCTTCCAAGGGCACGTGCAGCGTGCGTGACGCTTGTTGGTAGGGTGCCTTTGTCGTTCTGGGGAGTTGCAGGGGTGTGGGCGTAAAACTTCCCTGCCTGCGCGTGCTCTACACGTGCGGATGAGGTTTGGAGGGTGCCTCGGGCCCGCAGCTGAGGTACATCCACCCGAGGCGCTATGTGGCTGCGACAAGAAGCTTCGGTTGTCCCGAAGCTCTGGCTCCGTAGCGGCTGAGGCTTAGATGAACAAAGAGGGCTGATGTGCGATGTCGGTGGAGAGGCACGGTGATGCTGGTCAAAGATGCTTGAACTTCAGGTGAGGATGCCTCGACCGACACATGGCTGAGGAGGCGAGCTCAAGTGACGGAGCAGTGTCTCGAGCTCTGTGCCGGTGCATGTCGATCGAGGAGCACTGCTCATCGAGGGAGAGGATGGTCGATGATGAGAGTAAAACCTGCAAGTAGAATGGGCGGCGATGGCGATCGCATAGGGTAGCCTGTGGATGCTGATGAAGCAGGCCTCGGCTATGGAAAGGTGTGCTGGAGTCATGGATCGACGGCAAAGGGCGGAAGTCAATGGCAGAGAGGGCGGTCGGTGCTAGACGGTGGAGTGTGCATGTGCGAGTGGATTGTAAGGGTTGTGGTGGAAGGATGAAGCGAAGATGGCGATGGATCAAGAGCTCTGCCCAAAGAGTGATGAGGTACTCGGTAAAAGATGGTGCAGGAAGACGAGAGTGGGGTAGATACGAATGAAGGTGGAGGAGATGATCGAAGGAGAAGAAAGAAGAAGGACAATAGCAGAGAAAGAACCAGGGAGGGAGAGCAGAGGATAAGAGGGAAGAAGGAAGGAGCCGTTGCCTGGATGATGTCGTTGATGCACAGAGGTTTGCCTGGGGAAGAACCTAACGATTCTTTGTCGTCGCTCCAACCACCGATGGAGATGGTGAGCTTAGCAACCCACGGAGGAGCTACGTCAAGTCTGGAAAGAGCCTTGGATCTCGCTGGCCACGCCCGCTGTCGTCGCTCGACGAGGGTCTCTCTGGTGTTGTCACCAAGGGAGAGGTGGAGCTCAGCGTGCTTGTGCTCAATAATGGCATATGGTTGTGATGGGGGAGGAACATGCCTTTTATAGGTAGTAGAGTCACACAGGAGTTGTGGAGGTGGCCGAAGTGGAGGATAGCGCAGGCGTGTTTAGCGTAGGTGATTGGGATGGGATATCGAGCTGGCCGCGTGCTGCACGAAGAATATGGGCGGGTCGCATGGGAGATCGTGGATTGTGAGGGGAGAGAGGGTGGATGGTAGTTGTGTGGGGTAGAGAGATAGAGAGAGATAGGGACGCGGTGTAGGAAGAGGCGACTTGGTCAGTCGGCGGTTACGCACACGGGGTGCCGCCGCAAGAAGCGGGGAGCGGGCATGCAAGGGAGTGGGAAGGAAAATGGTCACGTGCTAGGCACGTGACCGGGCAGAGAGAGAGAGAGAGAGAAGGGGGTGCCATGTGGCAGGTTGAAAATAACAATAATTAGTAAATAATAATAATAATTAAAATAATTAAAATAATCAAAATAATAAAGATAGAAAAAATAAGTAATAATTAAAATAAATAATTAAATATAAAATAAGTAAATAAATAATAATTAACATAATAAATAAAATAAAATAAAATGAAATAAATAGAGATGACACGTGGTGGCTCCAGGAGCTGCCACCTATCGCTCCAAGAAAATTCAAAAATTAAATATAAATAAAAACAAAAAATAAACAACAAAAGAGTTCAAATCAAAAAGTGGTAAACATGAAAGTTTCTAGTCTCGACGAGATCTACAACTTTTGTGAAGGACCAAAAATCAAAAGAAGCCATATGTAGAGAGTGTATTTTTGGGTGGTATCTTATAGGAATAAAATACCGTATTTTTATCTTTTACAATTTTTTTGTCATTTTTTTAAATAAGAGAAAATTCAAAATAAAATAGAGAAAATATGAAAGAAAAATTTACAACTTAATAATTTTTTTGGGATTTTTTATAATTAAGAAAAAAAATAAAAAGAAGGGTATTTTGATCAATATGTACAACATACAATAGGGACCCAAAACCCAAGTTTCACATACGAACTCCGATTTTTATGAAATTGATCTTGTTTTGTAGGTCTTTGAATGCATATTACTTTAAAAGTGAATAGACCTAAATCGAAGATTATATGAGAGAGATATGTGCATTTAAAGGTTCTTAATCTCAAACTTGGATTTGGATTTTATTGGTCAATTTTACAAGTTAGTATTTTTTTGATATTTTTCCTTTATTAGTGTTAGTAATATATATACTATAGAATTGATTTTATTGGATTTGAAGTTACTATAAAATAGATATAAATAGGTGAATTTAACTAATATACATGTGAATATTTACAAGTGAATTTGGCTCCTTATTTATGCAAATATACATGCTAAAATGAGAACATTAATTCTAAATGCATGAATGTGAATAATGCATAATAAATGGAAATATGTAGCTAATTGCTCAGGAACGGAGCTCTATTTTCAACTTTTAGAGTGATGAATCACAGATTCATCAACAGGGAGATTCCCAATGGGGTCTTGTAAGTTGTCTTGTAAACCCATAGAACATGGTCAATGAGTTGGGACTAATTCTTCCTGTCAGGTGGACTAGCTTCTATAAAATTCCTTTTACCTCCATGTTTGACACCTCACCCACACCATTAGACCGCGGATGGTAAGGACTAGCAACATGGTGCTCAATGTCATAGTACATAGTCAACTTCTTCACCTCCATATTGACATAGTGGCTACCCTCATCGGATATTAGTACTTTGGGGATCCCGAACCTCGAAATTATACGATCTTTCAAAAACTTACAGATGATCTTGTTGTCTGCAGATCAAGTAGGGATAGCCTCCACCCATCTTGATATATAGTATACCGCGAGAAAAATATATTTAAATACATGACATTTAGGGAATGGGCCCATAAAGGCAATGCCACATGCATCGAATACATCGCAAATGGTCAATGGCTACATGGGTATGACATCTTTGCGACCATTGGTCCCTCTCATTCTCTGACAGATCGGGCATGACCTGCCGAAATTGTAAGAATCCTTAAACAAGGTCGACCAACAAAATCCACATCGCAATATCTTCTTTGTGGTCCTCTTCCCAGAGTGGTGTCCTCCTGCCTCCAAGGTATGGCACATAGTGAGGAACTTTGGTATTCCTGCTGAGGAATACTTCTCCTCCATATACAATCCGGTCCTTCAAAGAAAAGAAATGGATCCTCCCAATGGTAGTGTCTGGATTCTGACTTTAGCCGGTCGAATTTGTTCTTAGGCCAATCATGGGAAGCTTTCTTGGGGTCAAGATAGTTAACCATGTTGGCATACCATCAGAAAGAGTCAATAACAAAAAATGACTCGTCTGGGAATGATTCTCATAACAGTTATGATTTCGGAATTTCATTTTGCTCGATCTAGGATAGATGGTCAACCACCACATTCTTTATTCGAGGTTCATCTTTAATCTCCAAATCAAATTCCTAGAGAAGAAGAATCCATCTAATAAGTCGTGCCTTAGCGTCTTTCTTTGCCATTAAATATAAGATGGCTGAATAAACTTTAAATAGACACCTTAGAGCTAAGAAATAGATATCTAATTTTTCCAAGGCAAATACTAAGGTAAGCATCTCCTTTTCTATCATAGTACAGTTTTTCTGAGCTGGGTATAAAACTTTGATTGCGTAGTGAATGTCATACAAGACTCCATCTCTCCTCTATCCTAACACAACCCCTATTGCAAAATCAGAAGCATCGGTCATGATCTCGAAGGAAAGAGACTAGTTAGGGGGGCTTGTAGGATGGTGATGAATCCGTGATTCATCACTCTAAAAGTCGAAAATAGAGCTTAGTTCCTGAGTAATTAGTTGCATTTCACTATTTTTTGCATTATTCTCATTCATGCATTTAGAATTAATATATGCATTTTAGCATGCATATATGCATGAAATAAGAAGCCAAATTCACTTGTAAATATCACATATATATTACCATATTTCCCCCTATTTATATGTATTTTTATCTAACTCCTAATTGAATAAAATCAATTCTATAGAGTATATATTAGTAACACTAATAAAAGAAAAATATCAATTAAATATTAACTTCTAAAATTGACCAATAAAACCCTAACCCTAGTTTCAGACTAAGAATCTTAAAATGTGAATATCTCACTCATACAGCCTCCTATGGACCCCTACTTACTTTTGAATTAAGGTACATTCAAGTATCTTCAAAATAAGACAAAATTCAAAAGAATCGGAGTCTGTACGTGAAACTTTGATTTTGGGCCCCTCCTTGTATATTGTACATATGTAACCTTTTATTTACTTATTTTATTTCTTTATTTTTCTTAATTATTATAATCCAAAAAATAGAATAAGTTGTAAATATTTATCTTATATTTTATTTGATTTTATTTGATTTTTATTTTATTTTTAAAATGACAAAAAATGTAAAAAACAAAAATCGGTATTTCATACCTATTACATACCCCCAAAAATACTTTTCGTACATATGATTTATTTGGTTTTCTGTCCTTCACGAAAGTTGTAGATATTGTTGAAACGAGCAACTTTCATGTTGATTACTTTTTATTTAACTCATTTTTTATTTCTTTTTTATTTTTGTTTACATTTAATTTTTTATTTTTTACATTTAATTTTTTATTTTTCTGGGTACGACACATGGCAGCTCCTGGAGCCACCACATGTTACCCCATTTTATATTATTATTTTATTTTATTTTATTTTACTTATTTATTTGTTTATTATTTTTATTTTAATTAGTTATTTATAATTACTTATTTCTTTTCATTTTCTAAATTTAAATTTTTAAATATTTTTCTTCCATTTTTCTTTTCTCTTCATTATTTTTAATAGCCTACTTATTTTAATATTTTATTTTTTTATCCTTTTACTTATTCTCTGCTCCAAATTCCCACCCAAGCCACCTTCTCCACATCCTTTCTAACTTCCACCTCCTCCTTTTTATTCCCTTCTCCTCTTTCATTCTTCCCTATCCGCCATTCTTAGAGAAAAGGAGAGAGCTCAATGAGGTAGATCGATGACATCGTTCCACCACGATACGAAGCGACAACCTCCTTTAGGCAAGATCCGCGACGACCACCGTCCCTGTGTAGCGAGTTTCCTGTCAAGCTCGCCCAGCTTTACGACACCTCTGCCACGCTGCTCTAGGACAAAACTAGAGTTCAGCATAGCTGCTCCGTAATCCCGACGAAATCTCTGGTAAGTATTCCCTCTCATTTCCCTTATTATTTTATTTTATCTAAATGTTTTTCTTGTTGTCTCACCGCACAATCATTTTTTATCACCTCACACCATTACACCTTCATCATTCACCATTATTCATCATCGTTGTTTTATTTCAAATTTTTTTACATCATCGCCACACCATCTTGATCCATCATCACCATTACTTCATCAAACTCCACCTCAAACATCATTACCCATACCATTATCATCCTCCCCTTTCTCCACCTACTCCTTATTCATATTTGTGATTATTCCCTACTTTTGAAAAAAAATCACAAAAATTTAATTAAAATAATAGAAAAAATTACAAAAAATAACAATAACAACCACACGAACAGCAATTGCAAGCCGTTGCTCGTGCACCATGTCGTGCTATCCATCACCGTCGTGGGACCTTGCCTCACAACCCATGCGCAACTGCATAGTCGTTCTCCTCCAGCACATCGTCCTGCCCCCTCCAGTGATAGCCTCCTACACCTCCTCTGGTCGCACCTCCGTCTGCTTGTGCAATGCCCCCATGCCCTTCCTAGCCAGCCACCGGTCGAGCAACCCATGCACGCCTGATGCCTTCTCCCTTGCCCTGTTCGCTACAACAAGGATTAACAACAGCTAACCCCCATGCCCCTCCAGCATCCGCCTTTACCGAGCCCCGCGGCCGAGGTTCCTATCCACCATGCCACTCTATGTAACATGTAGTCCCCTAGAGTCATCTCTCCCACGCACCTCCATCCATGACCGTACGTGCCTCTCCGCTCTACACAGCCAGCACGACGCCCATCGCAGCTTTAGTCCGTACCCTAGATGTAAGAAAAACCTACATTCATGAAGAAGGAAGAAGAGGTTAAATTCTTATTTGGATAAATTGTGAAATCGACCGAGAGGTATAACTAATTTAAGAAGTGACCTTAGGCACATTATTTTGTTGAATTTATATTTCAATATTGCAAAGAGAACCCTATCTTTGAGTAGTTATTTGAACCTCCACTTGATATCATATTTTAATTATAAAAATTGCATGTTTGTAACTCTATTAAGTCTGCATCTTCTGATTATTTATTTCCAATTTTATGAGCATTGGATGATTTACTAAAAAATAGAGTTTGAAATTTAGTAATATTTTGCCCATTTATACTCTGAAATTTACACACCTTTATTCCTTGCTCTAAAAATTCTCAAAAAAATAGAGGAGATGCTTGTAATTGTGCTTGAACTTGTATCCAAATTTCATTAAAATTGGAGATGTCTTCTTTCTGTAATAATTAGTTGAGTGATTTTTGTAATTGATTTTTTTGGTCCATGCATATTATTTTTCCACAAACTCAAGTTTCATGGATTGCACATGAAAATATCTTTTTGAGATAATTTTGGTTTGACAAGAACTCACATTTTGGATTTATTAGGAATTAATTGCTTAGATTCACTTTGTTCCAGTAAAAAGTCATAAAAAATCATATTGTGTTGAAAATTTTAAAAAATATTGTAGCTTTATTTCATCATGTTTCACTTCTACTAAAAATTTCATAATTTTTCCATTCTATTTGTGTGAAAAATTGCATAAAACCCCATAAAAATTTTGCATTTTTCATTGTTATATTTTAAACCTGAAAATTCCAAAAAAAATACATTTTGCATTCATCATTGGATTAGGTTTCTAGAAAAAATACAATTTGGCTAAATTAATTTTAATGCAAAATTTATCGAAGTCTCTATGATCCTCCTTTTTCGTAGCTCGAAGGATACAAGACACATGATATACAATGAACTCGGTGTCTTTTCCCAAGTTCTCAGTAAGTGTTCGGGAAATTTTAGAAAAAAATCTTTAATGAAGTTCTGATAAAATCCGACATGTCCTAGAAAAGATGACACTTGTTTCACATTGGTTGGTGGCTCGAGTTTCTGATCACATCCACCTTGGCTGGGTCAACCTTCATTCCTTTCTCTGAGATGACATGTCCCAACACGATTCCCTCTGTCACCATGAAGTGACACTTCTCCCATGAGAGCACCAGATTTACTTCCCTGCACTTCTTGAGAGCTTGATCTAGGTGCACGAGACAATCATTGAATGAATCACCATAGACCAAAGAGTCATCTATTAAGACTTCCAGAAAATCTCCATCCATTTCAGCAAATACAGTAATCATGCACCGCTGAAAAGTGTCAGAGGCATTGTAAAGCTCGAAAGGCATGTGCCTGAATGCATAAGTATCGAAAGAATAAGTAAACGTTGTCTTTTTCTGGTCCTCAGTGGTAATGGCTACTTGATTGTAGCCCGAGTACCCATCCAAAAGCAGAAGTATTCTCTCCCAAGCTTCTCTCCAATATCTGATCAATAATGGGCAGTGGGAAGTGATCCTTCTTTTTTGCAACATTCGAGCGTCTGTAATCCATACGGATGCACCACGTCATGGGTATTCATGTCATGATCTCTTCTCTCTCCTCGTTGGTGATGATCTGGAGTCCCAACTTTTTCGGGATTGTGGTGCCACCTACTTGGAGTCTGAGTTGGGATGGATGAATCCTGCTCTAAATGATTTCTCTGTCTCATTCTTCACAACTTCCCATAATTTGGATTCAGCCTATGCTAGAATTAACAAGATGTCATGGCATTCTCCTTAAGGTATATATGGTGTGAAAAAAGAGCATGGTTAATTTGTTGGAGTTCCGATAATCTCCGGCCTATTGCATTGTAGTTTTTCTCTAATACCTCTAGCATGAGAATTTCCTGCTCCTCAATCAGATGTGAACTGATGATGACCGAAAAATTCCTTAGGTCCCGTAAGGAAGCCATATTTGAGAGTTGGGGGCAATGGTTTGAGCTCAGGTAAATCGGTATCAGCCAAGAAATCTGGCTCTATCATTACTGAATCTAGTTGTGTTGTAGATGTGGCTGGATCTTGTGTGGTTTCTACTACCATGAACTCAACGACTTTGGGGGCCAGATCATCAAAGATGCATCTTATTTCAGAGAAAGACACGTCCAACCCATCTTCCTCACTCTTGATTGTCCTGAGAGAAATGTGAGTGACAGGTGAGAACAGACTTCTGAGTCTCTAAGAGTGTAGGTAGATGCATGAAAGGAGTTGTTTTGAATGAGCTAGCAAGCTAATGTATCGATAATGTCCTATCTAGATGAGAGTGATTCTTCAATTGTGGTGGAGTTCTGTCTCCAAATCCAAACTATCATGACTATGCAGCACTCTGCCTCAAACCCAGAAGAAGCAGAATCCGTGTTAGATTCTGAATCAGGCCTTTGAAATCTTGTTTGCTTCATTTCTAACTCAACATCTCTGATATGGATCTTCCCAGAAGTTTAGTCAAATAGGGCTGATGCGGTCCTAAGGAAGGGTCGCCCTAAAATCATCTAAGAATCTTTCCAATTTCTAGGGACTTCCATGTCTAGGACTGTGAGATCCACTGGATAGTTTTGTCCTTCAATATTAATCACAACGTTCTTGATTTCTCCTTTGGGTATCTTAGTTGATGTATCAGCAAATTGAAGTACGGCTCTTGACTTCCTAAGTGGACCCAAATTTAGATGCTCAAAGAGTGTAGTGAGCATGAGATTGTTAGAGGAACCATTGTCTAACAAGGTTCTAGCAAAGTTGATGTCATTGATCTGACTAGTCACAAAGTGTGCACCCAAGTCCCTCTTGTTTCTAGGGAGCTCATTTTGGATTAGACAAGATGTTGTGATAGAGATAATATGTTTCTTTGTTCAGCTTAGGTTCTTTCTAATGACCCTGTTTGGTGTCCATCTCACCTTAAGATGTTTTTTGAATGTCGAATCTCTCTATCATCTCTTCTAAAGATAGAATGACCATGATGTTTTCTTTACATATTCGAGCCATCTCCTCATCATTTATTCTATTTTTAAAGTTTTTATTCTTTCTAGCCATAAAGCATAGGAAAGTGCGAAGTCTTTGTTCGGATCGTCGACCGGGTACGAGCTTCCCAAGCTCTATGTTGTTTGGGAACTCTGCAAGGGCCTGGCCACCTTCTTGGTTTACTATATGAGTCTTTGTAGTACTTTGGTATTATATTCCACGCCGAGGATTTGTGCTTGTGGGCTAGGGTGAAGAGGGCCTATTGAAAGTTCTAAACTCGTCGCCGCCCACCATCTGGCCAAATATCTATATCCCTGGACCTGAGTTGGAAAGGCTCGACTGCTAATAAACAAGGAGGTATTGTAAGCGCATGAAAAGCTTGATTGATCTCAAACGCAAGGGGGAGGACTTGTTTGGACTCTGACTTTCTTTATTGGTACTATGAGGGAGGTGCTATGTTTAGTTTCTAATGGGAGGCTCTTTCCGCTCGACCCGAAAAGCACTCAAGTCAGTTGCAGCCCTCGCTAGGAATAGAGTGATCATGTTCAGGAATTGAAATATCACTTTTATTGAAACTAGATTTATGTATAAGACTGGCATCAAGACTATAAAAGGAAACTGCAGTTGTTATTGTGGGGATTGTTGTTGCTACTGAGGTGTGTCCTCCTCCTAAGATTTGTACTCGCTTGACTTCAGGGATGTATGGTGCTCTAGTGTTGGTGTTGGTTGCCTCTCCTTCTCTTCTTCCCCATAGGTGTACTCTGGTGTTGACACTAGGGCTATGTCATTGCATTCCCTTGCTCGATCTGGCATAGTTATGGTTTTCCTGCTTTTAAGAGAATCATGACTGTGACATCATGTGAAAAGATCTTGTATTCAAGTAATGAACATTCTGAAAATAATATGTGATCTTTGCATCCATGTCTATTAAGATTATCTCGGACTTGAGAGAGAATCATGGTTTGTGGTGCAATGGACTCGTCTCTCCATTTGAGAGTCAGTTAACACCGACTCCCATGTCACGTAACTATATGGAATTCTTTGGAGTTCGGGAGAAGTTGAAGAGGAAGACCCTTGGCCTTTTCTGGTCTGGGGTTGTTGATACTGGTTGGTAGATGGAATTATCCCTAGTAGCCATGGTGTTGGTATTGTTGTTGTAGTTGCTGGTAGCCAGGACGAGATTTGGTAGTATGGGTGTTGCTGCTACTGTTGCAACTACTGAAAGTTGGGGCGAGACTATTGTAGACAAGTGTTTGGAGTAGAGTTAGATCATGTTAGTTAACAAGATCAAGATTGTACCAAACTCCGTTGATCTCCATGACATACAAAGGTTCCTCGTAGACTGCCTGAGCAGAGGATTCTTCAATTTGATTTTGATGGGTGTAAAACTAGTCCCCACTCCAATTGCTCTATTGCCCTATCCCCTGCCCTTGAATGTAGTGAATCTGATGTGTGAGGGTAGGGTATATAGTCAGGGAGATTGTCTGTTATTTAGATACCGTGTCAGCAAGTTCGTTCATCTGCTTGAGCAGTGATGAATACTCATTCATCACTCTTTATTATTTTATTTTAGCTAAATATCTTGGCAAAACATCATGCATATAGTTGTAAATACAATAACTTATCAATAAACATGCATTTGTTAATAATTAACAATTAGCATGTATTTGTGCAAAAATAAAAGAATAAAGAATAAACGAAAAAGAAGGAAATATTTAGAATAAATATTGAGTGACCTGAACCCAAGAGAAGGTCCAAAATGGACCTGATCGCCAAATAAATTAGTAGAGAGAGATATGGCCACTCTACATTGTACATACTTCTTCTTATATGTATATATTTTATTTTCACAAAAAAAAAATAGAAATGTGTTTTTTCCTCTTGTATATATTTCTAAAAAAACAAAAATTAGAAAAATAAAATAAAAATAAAAATAAAATTCTCTCTCAACAACCCTGTACATAACACATGTCTATTTGTATCATATACCTATTTATTTTACACTTGTAAATAACAAATAAAAATAAAATAAAAATTATTTTATTCTCCAAATAATATGTTGTAAATAAATAAAATATAAAATTGGGGTAATTGTGCAAAAATAAGAAAATAAAAATAATTGTATAAAATACATAGATATTTTATACCTGTATATAATATAATATATTGTATAAAGATTAAATTATTTTTCATAAAATAAATAAAAATCACTAAAAATAGTTTAGAAAATAATAAACATTTCTCATTTTGAACACTTTTTAATTTAAAATCATTTTTTTTATAAATCTTTTTGACCGGGCTATTTTCTGATTGGTTCAGGAGGGATGTTGACCCCGGTCAACTGCCCCTCCCGGACCCTCTTACGCGTTGATCCGATTCCATCCCTGTTTTCTCCCATTTTTCTCGATCGGATCCTGCTCATTCCTGCTCCAATTTTGATGCATGCGTCTTCCCAATGGATCAGTGATCCTTGTGGATCCCTAGGGAGCTGCGGATCATCCTCAGATTGTATGCCCTTGCCCGATTGTTCCGGCCACCTGGGACATCCTATAAATCCTTCATTCGAATATCCAGGTCGGTAGCTCGCTCCGCGCACTCCTCTGCTACCCTAGAACCCTTTCCCTTGGTGACAGCAATCGGAGGAGGCCCTTGGTGATTGGAGAAGACAGACCGCTGCAGCCGACGCTCAAGACTCGTGGCCGAAGCACTGCCACGACGAGCCTCCCCCTCCTTCCGCAGCGAGGTTGAGGCGATGACCCCCTTCGACAGCACCCCCTGGAACTCAGGATTCATTTAGTACCTTCAGGTACTCCTCGCGTAGTCCTTAGCTCCGAATATTTTATTTGCCATCTTCCACCGCTCCACCAGCTCCGACCAGCCGGTCAGAGCTTCATCACGTCCATCTACCCGCTTCGATCGATGACCCACCTCACCGTCACCCTTCTTGTGCAACCTGATCATCTGAATCTTGGCTATCCGAGCCAAGATTAGGCACTAGGTCTCTTCCCTCACTACATCGGAGAACCCCTTTCCATTCACCGTCGCTTCCCTATATCTTAGGTTCAATAACCCCGACCGGAGCACCCCTACGAGTCTGAGCTTTATCCTGCAGGTTGTAGCATGCGTGGAGACCACCCAAATCGCCTTCGACCCGCTTCGCCGGAGCTCTCCTAGGTCCCAGCCACCGTCACTCTAATACGACCGTCAGCAAGCCCATCCGACTTGTCCACCCGACGCGGAGGGGCTTCACGATTCTTCGACCACCTCCCGATCGTTCATCAGACCACCAGATCACCGCTGGTGCTCTGGTGAACTTCGCCTAGGCGGAGTTCTTCCAGACCTTCCCTCTGCCGTCGGATCACTCCCGCATCTAGATTCCATCACAGTTGTTCAGAGCCTGCAATTGTCAGACCGTTAGATCTGACATCTAACGGCCCCCGTACGCCCACGTTCGCACCTTTCTCACAGTCGTTGGATCTGTTAGCTGGACACGTCAGAGCCGCATGCCCTCGCCTTCACTCAGCGCCTACTGCCTGTCCGCCCACACACACGACGCACGAGCTGCAGGGGTAATTTGCTCAGACACCCTTGCATTTATTTTCTTTATCATTTAGTCTGTAAAATAAAAGTATACAGTGGACTTTTTGCATCCGTGCCCCTGCAGTTTTTCATATTTACTTTCCAGTCCTTCTTGTTGGCATCACGTGCTTTGTCATGTGTGTTTATGGGTTATTTGCATTTACTTCCCTGGACTTGTTCTCTGTTATCATTTGAAGTTATAGTTTTAGTATTTGCATTTAACCCCTGTGCATACTGTTTTGTGACATGTGCTGAATTTGGTGGAGAAAATGTAGTTTAGGCCCTATAGATTTCACGCATGTTATTATTTAGTCCCTGGAATATGTTTTCTTTGCAGATAGGTCCATGTATGTTGTGTGTTGAATTTTTGCTTTAATAAATAGCAAACATTGTTCAAAATTCATGAATTTGGACACATGGCTCTTGCCATGGAGTAGGAATTTTTGTGAATTTTTTGTTTTATTTTGTTATCGTTTATTATTTTTAAAAATTCAAAAACCCTAAAAATTATCTCTGTCTGTTTTTAAAAATCCATTAAAAATATTAAAAATCTTTGAAAAATTCTAAAAAAATTGTTATTTGCTTGCTTTGAGTCGTTTTTATTTTTATCCTATTTTTGTTGCATTTCCATTAATAAACCCCATAAAAGTTAAAATTCAAAAAAAATGCATTTTCACTTGTTGTAGTTAGGTTTTATTTTCTAGTTTATCGTAAAATTGTTGCTTGAATTTTATAGGCATTTTAAGGAATTTTAAATTACCTTTAGATTCTGGTTGTACACTACCTAGCATTTTTGGCCTTGTTTGATTTTTAGAAAATTTTTTAAAAATCAGAAAAATTCAAGAAAATTAACAAAAACATTTGAATAGTTTAAAAACCCAAAAATATTTTTATTTGAATTTTTTGAGTTTTTTTGAGGCTATAAATATTTGATGGATTGAGAGTTTTAGAGTCCTTTTAGCCTTTTTCCTAATATTAAAAATTACAAAAAATTTTGAAAAATTAAAAACCACCATTCTTTTTGTTTTCTTGGACTCCCGACTACTTCGTAGCTTTCGCATAACGTGCTCCTTGTGTTCGACCCTGGTAGCTATACCAGGTAAAATAAAATAGCGAGAGCGCTATTTCTTTGCTTGATTGTTTGATTTTTTTGGTGTTCTTCTCTTTTTCTTGTTGAATCCGATCTGAGTGGTTGAGATCGCAACGACCACTGATACCTTTCTCCCTTAGTCGCTCAGGATTTTCGGGCTCATCAGAATGGCGTTGTTGTCGGGAACATGGCTTAGTAGTCGGTTTTCCATTTTGCAGCTTTTTGTTTCTTTTTCATCTTCTTATTTTATCTTATTTGTTTATTTTTATTGCTGTTATGGTTCATTATTGTTTTTAGTTTTGTTTTATTTCTTTTTATGTGTTTTTATTTTTGTATTTATTTTTCCTTTTATTTTATTTTATTTTCCATTTTATAATAACTGTGGACTGACACGTCTTTTATTTCGACTTTCTTGCGGGGGCCCGAGGATCGAGGGTGGCTATCTTCGGAGAGCAGAAGCACTCGTAGGACTTGGAGGAGGCTCATTTCTATATCGAGCCGCAGGAGAGCGTAAGAGAGGAGGAGCAGGAGTGTGGGGAGCTTTAGCTTAGCTTAGTTTATTCTTTATTTCTGCACTATTATTGTTGTAATAACACAGGACATACTCTTAGACTTTCTGACTTGGTGGTTATCTCGGGGTATGTTTCGTCGAGCACCGGTGTGCTCGGGGGACCTCACCGTGATTTTCGCCGGTTTTGGTTTTTGATCGATTTTTATTTTATTTTTGATTCTCGAAGGTTTTAGCCTTAGACTTAGGATTTTTTCTTGCCTTGTGACGTAATTATTAAGGCCCAACCCTAATTACATATATGCTCCGATAGATCGTAATTGGACCTTATTAATTAATTCACTAATAAAAACTTAACCTGGTCACCTGAGGGGTCATGTGCCGCTAGAGGCCGTATACAGCGCTCGCAGGATCCGTTGTGGCGGACATCAATCGACATCAGAGATCGGACCCCGGCCCCTCTTATCGAACCTTTAGCTATTGTTCTTCGCGAGTAGAAATTATTTGTCTAAGGCCGATTTCTTCTTGCATCATATAGATAGGTTTATTTCTGCCTTTTAATTTATGCACGGATGATGAATCTACATTTCATCATCTTTATTCTATAATTTTGGCCTTAAAAACCCTAGTAAATGCTTATAAATAGCGTTAATTTAGGTATTTTAGCATTCATGCATTATTGTAGAAAATGTGGATAAAATATAGTTTTTAAATCCAAAATTATAGAATAAAGAAAAGAAAAGAAAAATAATAAAATATTATAAATATTTTATGACCCGAAACCCCGAGACCTATGCATCTAGATGAATAGGTCGACAAGGAATAAAGTAGGGGGAAATAAGGGCCAGAATACAATAAAAATCCCTTTTATTTTATTCATTCTTTATTCATTTGGGACCTATTTTTGGTTCCACTTTTTATACCTCAAATAAAGAAACTTTGTACATGAAAGTCGTAGATAATTAAATAAATAAAAATACAAAATTGATTTCACTAAAAAATATTATACAAATAAAAAGTTATGGTCTGAATAAAATTCCAGAATCCCAACTTCCCAGACCCGTATCTCTCAAATAAAAACTCGAAACGCGTCAAACTCATCTTTAATTGTATATAATTTCTCATAAGCTATTTAATGAAGGTGGTTTTGCATTTGACGGAGCTACGGTTTGAAAGTTGAGTTTTGGAACCCTATTGTATACTTGTATAGATTAAAATATTCGTTTTATTTATTATTCTTTATTTTCATAATTTTATATTTTTATAATTTTGTAAATATTATTTATAGTTTATGTGTGTATTGAAACTAGAATAAAAATATATAGAAAATACAAAATAAAATACTTGTATATAACATACCAAGGTCTAATACCTATAATTATACCTAAATAGTTACTACTCCTATTTTATTAAGTGTACAAATTACTTCAGAAAAATAAAATAAAAATATATTTAAGTGTATAAAAATATTTTAGAAATTTATAAAATAATAAACAAAATAAATAAAATTAAATATACAAATAAAAATAAAATATTAAAATATATGGATAAAGATACCTATAAAGGGTATAAGAGGTAACTTGTAATTTATACCTCGAAAAAATAAATAAAAATCATCATAAAATAATTTATAAAATAATAAACATTTTTTATTTAATAGCCAAAAATTAATAAAATCGTTTTCTATTTTTAAATGATTTCACAATTGATTTTTGCAGGATTTTTCCTGGTTGGTCCACGTGGACCAACCAGGTGGCTCTGACAGTTGACCCGAGGTCAACTGTCTGACCTCCTCCTATAACTTTGTCAGACCTTGGTCTTTGCTCCGATTCACTGATTTTTTGAGGCCAAGGCTTTCATCCTTTCGTGCTATTCTCTTCTACATTGTTTCTCCCCATAGAACTAGGATTCACGCCCTATGATTTGCTCGGGGATTGGACCGCTGAATCGATGACAACGCCTCATTCTTTGGAGTTGGTCTGCCATTCAGTCAAATCTTCAAATATCCCCCTGACCTTCCTTTCACTTTTGATCACTCTTCCCCCACTCTAATCTCCTCCTTGATCGTTTAACCTCTTCCTGGTGACAGCAGGAGGCGTTTTCGCGCATCAGAGAGGTCGGAGAGGCGTCGAATCGAGCACATCCCCTTGTCGAAGTCGTCGCCGGAGTACTTCACAGCGTCACCTTGGTGAGGCCCTTTTCCTCCTTCTCTTCTATCTAATTCTTTTGCACTTTGTTCACCATACCCGTAGGAAAATCCTCGCCATCTCCCTGTTCATCCTCGCCCATCGAATCGCTCTCCATGAGCACCTCACCGGAGTGCACCTCCGACCACCACCTCGCGACATCGTACACCATCGTCACACCCTCCACGGAGTCGGGGCATTTTGCCCCCGACTTCTTCATGCTCTTCTTGCAGGTACAGGAGCTTCCCACGCACTTGGAGGCATTTTTGAAGACTCGCTAGAGGAGGCTGGGTGCCGCGTGCTACGCCGCCCTCGTGGGAGCTCTCTGGTCCTGATCGGAGACTTTTTGGACCTCCAGCACTTAGAGAAGCCTCGCATGAAGAGATCGGGCTATTTTGGTGCATCAACGCGAGACGGGGAAGGGATTGCTGGTCGGAGGAGTCTCGTCTAATCGGAGCTCCTCCCTGTTCATCCTCGCCTCCTCCCCGCCGTCAGATCAGAACCAGCCCCAGGTCCAACCGCAGCAGTTCGATCGGGCTTGCATCAGCCGTCCATCTAGTGGAGATGATCTAATCTTGGCCGTCTGCGCATGAACCGTCATCGCGGTGTACAGGGGCGCCACGTGGCAAGTGAACTGATACCAGCCGTCGGATCGCGCTTTGGGTGAGGGAATATTGCAACAATACCCTTGCCATTTTTGTAATATTTTATTAGTACCAAAACTTTTATCGACGGTTATTTTAATTTGAATAATTTGCACATCGCCCCCTTAGTTTTGTAATATTACTTATTGGTCCCTGCCAGGTCACGTGCGTTACGCACGTGACTTGGCTTGTAGGGCAAGCCCCTCGGGTATTTGATATTTATATTAAGTCCCAGAACATTTTAATTAAGTATACTAGTTTTGGACAAATTGCATAACAACTCCTGGGGTTTTTGTTTATTGCTTTTAGGTCCTCCCAGGAGCGTACGTGGCACGTGCGTACCTGGGCATTTTTGCAGGCATCCCTGGGGTTTTGTATATTTACCATAGGTCATGGAATTTATTTAATATGTTATATCGTTTGTGGAAAAATTTCATATAGGCCCCTAGACTGTGCTCTATTTACAAAAACACCCCTGTCAGTATGTATTTTCTTGATGTTTCTAATATTTATTTCATGCATCTATACATTGCTATAAAATCTACAAAATCACCTTGGGTTCCTGTTTCATAATAGTTTTACGTCATATTTTTATTTTTCATTTTTTCTGCATTTTAATATTTATAAAAAATCAAATACAAGCATTTGCAGCTCTGTTTGCATTATAAAATTCATAAAAATTATAAAAACACCTTCAAAAATTCCCAAAAAATATATTTTGCTTATTTTAATGTGTTTTAACTTCTATCCAAAAATCACTAAAAAATAAAAAAGAAAACTCCTAAAAATTAGAAAACCCCAAAAACCTTCATAAAAATCTTAAAAATTCCTAAAAAAATCAAAAAATACAATTTTTGTCTTTGAATTTTCTCAGTTTTATTAGCTTTATTTTAAAATTAATTTGAGTAATTTTGGACACTATTTGGTATTTTTCATCATAATTTTAATCTCGGTCAGCAACTTATTTCAGTGTTTACTAGTATTTTTGACTTTAAAAATATCAAAAAAATAAGGAAAAAATCTAGTAAAATCACAAAAACATTAGAAAAATATAAAAATAACAAAAACATTTTAGTTCATGTATTTTGAGTGTTTTTTCCCATTTTTATCTCCCTCTTATCTCTCTTGTATTATATATTCCATATTGCTTTATATCTTATTTCAAAAAGAAAATATTAAAATATAAAATATAAAAAATATTAAAATCAGTAAATTAAAAATAAAAAAATATAAAATCAAAAATTAAATAAAAAAATTAAAAAAAATTAAAAACCCACAAAAGTCCCAATTGGCTAAGTAGTTCACAAGGCATAGGGCTTTACTTTTTGTCTGCTTGCTTTACTCCTTTGCTTCCTGTGTTCGACCCCTACTTGCTTGCCACTATACATTCTTAGTAGGGTATAATAAATTTTAATCCTTGCTCTTGATTGCTTAATTAATTGTGTGGGTTGATTGTTGATAAACGTGAAGGCTTGAGTAGTCACCTCAGCGACAGTGAGTTTGATCTGTCAGACCATTATTCAGCGACTCTCGCTTCCCCGTTTTTCAAATGGCGCCGTTGTCGGGGAGCATCGTCTTGTAGAGTAGACTTGTATCTTTTTACTAGCTTAGCCATTTTTGCTTATCTTATTTTATTGTATCATTAATTTTGGAACTGTCTGACAACCCTTTCTTGTTTTCTTGCGAGGGACCACTAACTGAGGAGGATCGCCCAGGGGATCATGTACAACCTTGGGAAGCGGAGTCGGCTATTCTATCCTAGCCGGCAGGAGAGTGCAGGAGGACTTGAGAGAGAGAGAGAGAGTGGATAGTTAGGTTTCTATTCTTTTTGGTGATAGAGAGACATTTGATTAATTTCTAATAATACAGGTACCCTGAACTTTGAACATTCAGGCCCAATTTCCAAGTGTTTGTTCACTTGGGGGCTCACCGTAGTTTTGCCGAGTTTTCATCGCCTTTTTTATTTTGTTTTCCGATTTTGGTTTTCTTTCTTTTGTGGAACGGACCCTTAGTTTTTAGGATTGCTTGATCGTGTAATCTAAGGCCAAACACTTAACAACCATTGCATGCACCTATAGTCTTCTCGTTTGGACTTAGAATTAATTAATTGCGAAAGTACTCACTCTCGAAGTCGCGTGCCGCTAGAGGTCGGATACAGCGCTGGCAAGATCCGTTGTGGCGGACACCGATCGGCATCAGAGACCGGACTTAGGCTTCGATCTGAGTACTTACCATTTGGTTCTTCATGTGTAGGAATTGCCTGCTTAGGACGATTTCCGTGTGCATATCGGCATATAGATTAGTTTTATATATTCCTGTTTTGCATCCTGCATGGAGAGAGCTGGGAGGCACTGTAAGTCTTCTAACTTGGCATTCATCATCTAGGCACAAAGGTGAGATTTCCATCTTGGTGCCGTCTTGCATTGCTTTTCCGATCTTCTCCCTCTATTTTTGGATCAATAGGAATCAAAGAAAAGACAAAAAAACGTTAGGCGCTTATATTGAATCTACTCAAAACAAGTGATAACACAAAAAAAATTAAAAAAGGGACTGCTAAAAATACTTAACCTAAATAAAACTGATTAATTAGACTCATTGCCTTGGGGTGAGCAAAGCCCTCATTTGTTTTCAGGTTGCATAGGAAGGTTTCCTTCCCAGTGAGGTGAGCGTCGTCGTAAGGATTTTAGCACAAAACCCAGTCTGTAGTTGCCTTGTGTATTTCCTGGATTTCCAAAGTATTGCCGCTTCTATCGTACGTAGACGAGTAGGGCTTGGTCGGCATTGATGACTCTCTATTGTGTAGAGCATTGACCTTGTCCGAAGTATCGAGCATAGGCCACGCCTTCACGGGGGTGTCTGTCTCATCGTCTTGCGTTCGAGTAGGTTCTTGCACGCTTATGAGTGATTCCGTTGTGAGCGAGATCCGAAGTATTGGTTTTACTTATCGGCTTTCTCCCTCTATTTTTTTGGCTGAGTAGGGATCCAGGAAGAGTTACAAGGACCTTAAAAAGTGCAGACTACAGGTTACACAGGAGGAGGACAAGTACGTGATACTTTTCTGGCAATACTCTCTCTCCTATAGGCATAGCGCTCTAAGGACTCGTGACAAGATAAGTGCCTGAAAATCAAATCTAAAACTTACAAAGATAATTACCGAACCTTCACGGCTTCACGGGTCGAGTTGGTGAATCAATTGCTTTGGGTTTGATTGATTAGTCGAGTTAAGGTCAAGATCAAAAACACCGGGCCTTTGCGCCACTTTTGTTCTCCTTCCATTGGACCCTTGCTCACTGTGAGCCTTCTATCGTTTTACACTCCATTTGTTTCTCGTTGACCTCCGTATCTTCATCCGCATCGATCTTCCTCTTAACCCTCGAGATGGCGATGAATGGACAGTTTAGTCGAGACCCTGTCGACACCCACATCAGTTCCATTCGCTCACCCTCTCTAATAATTCGGGGCGATTCCCGAGAACCCGGTTCGAACTCTGTGAACCGATCTCCAGACTCCCTGTCTTCTTCAATAAACCGAGATCACTCTTGTCCCGAACTCTGCCCGTTTAGGATGGCAATTGATTTCACTCCTTACACATCGCCGTCCTTAACAAGGTTCTATGTTGACCTTAACACAAAATACTTCTCTCCATCTGGTGCTGCAATTCAGACTGATCGGGGCATTCTTCCATGTGCAGACTTAGAGCCCGATTCCAAGCCAGCAAATTAAGTAGAATCTGAGATGGTCGGTGGAAGAGGAAAGGGACCACAACCCCAACCTGAAGCTGAAGCCAATCTGGGGGAAGGGCAGTACACCACGCAGAATGATGTCAATAGTCAATTGATGGCTTCCATTCAAGCCATCCAACAACAGCTGACTAACCAAGCCCTGGCCCAGACCGCCTTCCAGGAAATGCTAAATGATCTGAGGAGGAGGGCCGATGCAAGAGATGGCCGACAGGAGGATGATTTAAATCAAGAGTTCCATCCGAAAGGTTATGGAGATGACTTTTCAGTACAAGGCCCCGAGTTTGAAAGAGCGGACGAAGACCTACTGCAACCAAAGCCGACGCTGAAGGAGACATACAATCTAGGAGCGAGCCACATCACTGAGTGGATCCAGATTCCACGCATCCATGCCCACTTCGATCTAAAGCCGCAGTTTATGTCTTTGCTTCCCACATTTCACGGGAATACTACTGAGGAGCCTTACATTCATCTCAAGAAGTTCAGCCACATTTGTGCTACCGCTCACTACCCTGGAATTCCTCTGAGGGTAGTCAAGGTGATAGCCTTTCCTTTCAGCCTTCAAGATAAGGCCCTATATTGGGTCGACCACTTAGGGAAGGTAGTCACGACCTGGGAGGAGCTGAAGTCCGCATTTCTCCATAAGTTCTACCCTCTCGGTCGATTGAATCAGATGTGCGCCCGTATCTCCAGTTTTTGCTAGCAGCCCTATGAGACTATCCATGAAGCGTGGGAGAGATTCAAGGATCTACAGGAGAAGTGTCCCACCACGAAATCCCAAAGACCAGCCTTGTGCAACACTTCTTTGGTGGGCTTACACTTGAGAGTCAAAAGCATGTAGATGCCGCTTGTTGCGGTTCCCATTTCAACAAGGACGAGGACATTGTGTGGAACATCTTCGAGGAAATGGCTGAAGAAGAAGCCGCTCAATCCTCATCCCGAACATACATGAAGGTGCCAACTGCCATCAGCAAGCCAGTGAACATGGCTTCTCACACCGAAGACAAGGATGAGAGCTCCAACTTGAGCATCATTGGGAGACACCTGTCTAAGGTGGATATTATTGAGAAGAGGTCACAGGACCTCGAGAAATTATCAGTCATTGAGAAAAGGACCCAGGGCTTGGAAAAGCTCGATTTGACTTCCCAGCAGCTGGAGCAACTCGTTCGTGCCTTGAACGCCAACATGTGCAATGCTGTGTCTACCGTGACCGTGCCGATTGCTGAGAAGAAGGAGCCTGTATTGCATCAGAACCCTCAGTCGACTCCATCGCAACCCCAGCCGATTCAGCACGTGTATTACGTGCAGGTTTCTGAGCAGCCTCCGTAGCCTTAGACACAGATGGTTGTATATCAGCCAGAGTCCCAGCCGACCTATTCTGAGCAGCTCTCTCCACCCCCGCCACTGAAACATGAGATCAATGGTGTATGGAACGATGAAGCACAACTGACCCGTCCTCAGGGACACTCTCAGGGTCAGAACATGGGAAACATGCCCTATCACCAGCAGCAGCAGGGTGGGAGACCCTTCCAGCCCTCGTATCAGTACCGGCCTCCGTCTCACAGCAACATATGGAGGCAGAATTATCAGCATGGTCCTCAACAGTCCAGATACCGTGTACAAGGATATCATCATCAACCGACTGCCCCATATCACCAACAGAACTTGCAGTATTCCTCCAACCCTCCTCTCATCAATTTTCTCAGGGTTATTAGTCACAGCCTCAGCCTTCATACCGGCATCTAGGCCCCAGCAGGGAGATTCTTCTGAGATTGTGCCGGTTAATCCAGCCCTGGCCTTCTTAGAACAGTTAATGAAGAACATGGCTGAGATGAACTAGAAGATCGATGACTTGACGGCTGCAAAAACAGCCATCCCTGCTCAAGTCGAGGCGAATCCGAATAATTTCCGATGCAAGGAGCATGTAGCCGGTAGTGTCCAACCAAAATAAGGTGAATTAAATTGCTTTTTATCTAATGCTGTTACTCTCAGGAGCGGTAGTATACTCAAGCCATCAGCAACCGCGAAGTGAAAGCATCTTGCATCTAACGGGGAATCATCAACCAGTCCAACGCTAGGGCCAAGAAGTATTTTTGTAGCAGCACCATCAACCAGAAAATCACAAAAAAATGAAGAAAACAACAAAACAGAAAAAGATAACAACAACCTCGGTGGAGATAGGCCAGCAGTGGAGACGTCTGCACCTGCTGCAGAGCCAGCCATGGACAGAAGGAATTTTGCACCTGCAGCGAGTCCAATGCCAACACCTAAAGCCGAGCCTGTCATTTTTGGTCCACATCTTGTAGATGATTCTATTCCTTTTTGCCATCTACCTATAAACAACAATATGGACAATACTTTGAATGATATTGGTGAAGATTTTATAAATACTCATTTCCCAGAAGCAATGAAAAAACACAAAAAAATGAAAAATTTGAATAATGCTTTGCATGATCCTGCCATTATAGAAATCATTCAGAATTTGGTATTGAACATGCCATTGATGAAAGCTCTTGAGTACATGCCAGTTGTAAAGAAAGGATTGAAAGATACATGCACAACCAAGCGCAGGCCTCACCCTCATAACTCCAAAAATAAAGGTGGCAAGTCTGAAAAGCATATCCTCACCATGGCCACAATTAATGCCATCAGCAACCTCCCGGATAAAAAGCCAGATATGGGAGCACCTCTTGTGCGTTGTCAGATGTTTAATCAGGAATTTGAACGAACACTTCTCGACAGCGGGTCTTCTATCAACTTGATGCCAGCGTCATTGCTTACAGAATTCAGGCTAGGACCGCTCAAGCCTACAAAGATGATTCTGCAGTTCACAGACAAGTCAGTTAAGCGGCCTAAGGGCCTGTTGGAGGACGTGATAGTCACGGTTCAGGGAAAACAGTTCTAGGCCGATTTTGTGGTACTAGATATGGACGTCCCCGCTCCATTGCTCCTTACCCCAATTATACTTGGAAGACCATTCTTGCGGACGTCAAACTCAGTAGTGAATTATGGGACTAGAGAAATCACTTTTGGCGCTGGCAACGAAACAATCAAAGTAGAGACCCTGCTCGAGGGAACAACAACAGAACAAACATCTGCATCATGCGCAAGGGTGATTGAGTATTCTGATGACTGTGACTTTTTAGTAGAAATTCAAGATACCAATTTATTCTTGGATGACAATGAGATCCATGAAATCCTCTGCCCCAAGGAGGGATTGGAGACCGCATTCGAATTTCCCCTTATCGATCACGATGAGGAACTCACTCACGTGCTGAATGAGACTTCCGTGGGGGTGATGTGCCTTCAAAACCAAGAGCAAATTGTTAAAGAGTCTTGTGATGAAGAGGAAATTATCGAGACATTCTATCAAGATTTGAGAGAAGAGGCAGAACAGATTATGGTGGACACCGAACAGATGAAAGAACCTCCACCATAACTAATAGCTGAAGTCACTGCTGAAGTAGCTTCGACCCCACCAGAGTTCAAACCCTTGCCCTCCAACATGAAATATGCCTTTCTTGTGGGAGAACCGAACATGTACCCGGTCATTATCAATGCGCACCTGACCAAAGACCAAGAATCTTGTCTGATGGAGGTTCTTAAACGCATCCGCAAGGCGATAGACTGGCGAACTGCGGATCTCCTTGGGATTAATCCATCACTGTGCTCGCATCGCATTTTTATGGAAGAAGATTGCAAGCCCGCTCGAGAACTTCAGAGAAGATTAAATCCTAATCTGCGGGAGGTTGTTATGAAAGAGATTCAGAAATGGTGTGATGCGGGATTCATTTATCCCATATCCGACAGCAAATGGGTGAGCCCTCTACATGTTGTGCCAAAGAAATCAGGGATCACCATTGTGAAGAATGAAAAAGGAGAGAAGATCGCAACCAGAGTACCCACTTCTTGGCAAGTGTGCATGGACTACAGAAGACTTAACCTTACCACCAAGAAGGACCACTTTCCTTTACCCTTCATCGACCAAATCTTGGAGAGATTGGCCACGAAGGAATACTTCTGCTTCTTGGATGGATACTCTGGATACAATCAAGTTGCTATTGCTCCTAAAGATCAAGAGAAGACCACGTTCACCTGTCCTTTTGGTGCATATGCCTTCAGACGGATGCCATTCGGTCTTTGCAACACCCCAGCCACATTTCAGAGGTGTATGCTTGCAGTTTTTGCCGATATGGTGGGCAGCTTTCTTGAGGTCTTTATGGACGATTTTTCAGTCTACGGGGATTCATTCGACCAGTGTCTAGATTATTTAGACCGAGTCCTTGACGACCGCCCGAATGACAGAGGTAAAAGTGTAGAAAAATGTAGGTCGTTGCGACCTCAATCACTCGGGCTGAGTCAGTCAAGAAAATGAACCACAAATGAAAATAAATCAATGAAACACAGAAAAGTGGTCCTGCTAGAGGATTAACCTGGTATAGCTCCCAGGGTCGAACTCAAGGAGCACGGATTGGCTAAATAGCCTACGATGTAGTCAGAAATCCAAGAGAATCTTTTTTTAGTGGTTTTTATTTGTTTTTACATTTTTTAGATTTTTTTTAAAAGAGGAGAAAATAAAAGAAAGTAAATACAAGGGAACTTCAACAATTTATTAAACACACCAAAAATCAAACAAAAATTCCAGAAAATTGGTTTTTAGGTTTTTTAAGTTTTTTACTGTTTTTGGTGAATTTTTGGAATTTTTATAATGGGTAAATTATTTACTAAAAATCAAACAATGCGAAAAACAGAGGGTACTGTCCAGCAAGGCTTAAGACCCAAAAATAAAATAATTTTGGATCTCAAAAAGCCCTGAAGGTAATTTTCCTATACTCTAGAAAGAATAAGGAAAATTTAGGCACCCTAATTATTGTTTTTGGATTTTTAATTTATTTATTATAATTTTTATGGGTTTTTAGGGGTTTTTCAATTTTTAAGGTTTTTAATTGATGAAAAGTCGCAAAAAATGGCTGGAAAATCAAACAACAAGCAAGAAACAATATCTAATTTTTTTAGAATTTTTGGTGGAGTTTTTATATTTTTTTGGTATTTTTAAAGTTAGACAGTGACTAAACAAAGTGTTTTTGAATTTTTAAAAATAATAAATGAAATCAAAAATGTCCTCAAAAATCATAGAAATTCCTACACCATGGCAGGAGCCATGTGTCAAAATCTCATTGGATTTGGAGGTCGTTTGATATTTATTCAAAAATGAAGAAGAGGGTACTGTGCACAGGGACCTAAGTGCAAATACCCAAAGATCCGGGGGCCTAGGTGCAAAATACCCAGCGAAACACGTGCCAAGCACGTGCCTGGGGCACTCAAGGACCAAATGGTAATAAAAATAAGTTCCGAGGGCTTATTGGTAACAAGTACCAAAAGTCCAGGGGCTTATCTGCAAATAACCCAAAATAAAACGCACATGTGCAAATAAAACATTCACAGGGGTATATATGCAAATAAACAAAACTTTTTATTCAATGAATAACATCCAGAACTACAGGGCATCTTATGCAAAATTCCCAAAATAGCACGTGACGAAGCACGTGGTTCACAACTGGCAGGGGTATAAATGCAAATAAAAATAAGCACGAGGGTCTCTATGCAAATATCCCAGAAAATAAACAACTGACTCGACAACTTACAGGACTGAAACGAAATAAAGCAAAGATAAGGGCCTAAGGGTAAATTACCCTTTATTAAATGGAGTCGTTGGATGCGCGCCACGTGTAGATCGGACGGCTGCAGAGAGTGGGCGCTCCAGATGATGTCTCCTCGGATCGGACGGTGGAAGCTACTCCTCGATCGGACGGCCAAGATCTGATCTGGAGCGGTGAGGACGATCGGACGGCGATGGAGGGTCCTCGAAGAACAGGTCCCCGGCGAGACTCGCCGGGCTCGTGCGTGCGCTAGGGTCCTCCGGTGAGCCTTCTGAAGGTCGGAGAAGAATCGCGGAAGGCTCCCGCGTCTGCCGGTGGTCTCCGACGGTCAAACCAAGCTCCGAGGAGCTCGAGCAAGGCCGGCGGAGCTGGGTCTCCTGGCTGGATGGCGAAGGGCCTCAGACGCCCTCGTTTCGACCTGAAAAGCGAACCAG
The DNA here is from genome assembly GCA_037367405.1 of Ottelia alismoides. Lineage (NCBI taxonomy): Eukaryota > Viridiplantae > Streptophyta > Magnoliopsida > Alismatales > Hydrocharitaceae > Ottelia > Ottelia alismoides. The sequence continues at coordinate 225,227 of JAZKJV010000478.1, read as the reverse complement.
AAGACTCGCGGGTCGAGGGCAAAGTGCCTCGACCCGGTTAGGCGGCGTGAAGGTGGTCTGTGCGTCGGAATGGCGAGCTCCGGCGAAGGTGGTCGGCGGAGGAGCTCGATTCCCAGATCCTGTGCGATCTGGGTTGTGTGGAGGGGTGAAGAAGGTGCGGAGAGGTCTGGCGGAGATGATGGCGGTGTCGGAATGGAAGATGGGTGGTCGGAGGTGCCTGGCGAAGGTGGCGGAGCTACGCTAACAGTAACTGAAAAATCGAAATCTACGCTATCCTACGGCCTAAGGATTCTACCTGGGTGGTCGGAGAGACTGGGGAAGAGCAGGGGGTGCTCTTGGTCGTAGCCTCGAGGGTCGTCTCGGCCCGAGGCTCGATGCTCGACGCTGGTGGCGGAGCAGCGGCGGCGAAGAACGCCGGATCGATGGATTCGCCTCCTCGCCTCACTGCAACAATGGCAAACGCTTGCTGTCACTCTCGCGGTGCCTATGGAGGTCACTGGGAAGAAGGGGAAGGTCCAAAGATGGGGCGCGGAGGCGGCGGAGGGAAGAATATATAAGGTGACAGGGGCGATTAGGGTTGAGGGGCGACAGCGATGGAAGGTGTTGATTTCGTGGCGGAAGATCGGGCGAGGAAGATGGATGATAGGCGAAGAATCCGGGCATGAGGTTTGCGTGGGAGACAGCCTGGAGACGCGTGGGAAAATCGGAGAAGATGGGGTGGCGCGCTTCTTCCAGAAAAGGAAGGAGTCCGCGGGGGAGTTGACCGGGGTCAACAGTCCCCCGTGGACCAATCAGAAGCTGCCACGTGCAGTTGATTTTTGTTTATTTATTTTAAGGTAGAAATAGGCCGAATTAAAGAAAACTCAAAACATGAAATATTTTTCTTTTATTTTTTTCTATTTTTTGGTGATTTTTAATTAATTTTTGGGAATAAAAATAGGGTAGCTATATATATAGGTATATGTACACTATATGGAGTTTTTATTTTTGATTTTTTTATTTGTTATTTTTATGTATTTTTATGCTCATTTTGTATTTTATTTATTTACAAGATAAAATGAGGAATAAAAGAATATTTTTATTTTATTTTTATCACTTATATACAAGGGTGAAATAAATGGTTGAATACATTTATATACATGGTATTTATACAATGTATTTTTGTATTTTCAATTTTGTAATTTTTATTTGATTTTTGTTTTGTTTCTTGTTATTTTATATATTTACAATATGTAACATAGAATATTTACAAAAAGTTTAGAAAATACTTGAATTTATTTACAAGGTTAAATAAATACAATGGTGTGGTTTATGCACATGGTGAAAGGGTATTTTTTTGACTTTTTGATTTTTTAAATTTTTATTTTGTTTTTGATATTTTCTAAATATACACAAAATATGTACAAGCATATTTTTGGGTGAGGAAAATATAATTTTAGAAGTATATACACATGAGCTCCTATCTCCCTCTACTTTGACCACTATGCGGTCAGGCCCATGCTGAGCCCTCCCTTGGGTTAGGTTGCTCAATATTTATTCTAAATATTTCCCTCTTTTTCTTTTTGCTCTTTATTCTTTTTATTTTTGCACAAAAACATGCTAATTATAGGTTTTTACACAATGCATGCTTTTGGTAATTATTTGTATTTACACATATCTACATGTATTTGCAAAGGTTTTTGTAGCTAAAATAGAAGAATAAAGAGTGATGAATGGGTATTCATCACCCCCCTATGCTTAACTTTGCTAGTCCCTTAGCAAACACTTATTTGAAAAAGAAGTGAAAAAGAAAGAAAAAGAAAAAGAGGAAGAGGATGTACATGGATCAAGGTTGACTTATTAAATTTTCCTTCATTAAATTGAAATATGGAGCTCGATCAGATCTTTGGATTATTAATGTGTCGGAACCTTATTTGGACTTAAGCCTAAAACTCAACAGCCTCCAAGTTCCACCAATCTATGGGCAAGACTCCTCAATAAACCAGATCAGAACAAGTCTACATACACAAACTCTAATGACCATGAATCTTTCCTTGCGGTGTAGGTGATATGTGGCTCCCCACCTCAGAAGTAACAAAGAAACAACCTCCCTCAACCTGGTAACTCTAATGCCTCGGTCTAGCAACTCGTTCCTCGAGAAGCGGGGTATTCCCTTCTAAGTTCAAGTGCAACCGGCTCAAGGAGAGGGGGTAGAAGTATAGAGTTTTGGAAGCTTAGCCAGTGTAGCTAAGTCTCCCGCTGCAAGCTTCATGAGATGTAACATGGATACCATAAGCTTTTGCTTTATACTCCGGTGGGGTTATTAAATTTTTAATCCGACCCACCACTTTTTTGGAGTTCTTTTTGCATTTTTGCATTTTTTTTTTCAAGAACTTCTGTACAACATATCTACATGGTGCAGCATATAAGAAATTTCCCCTTGAGCCAGTAGACTATCCCTCTTTTGAAGCTTTATTGCAACCCACAGCTTCTGTCTTTAGCTTTCAACACCACTAGACCAAGTTGAGGTGCACTTCCTTCACTATAAGAAGAAGAGAGGTTCCGCCTAGAAGTACTACCCTCATATGCTACCCCAAGCCAAAGGAAACTGCCTCCTCACCACCTCATCCGTGGAGAGCCATGTGTAAAGTGCAAGTGCAAGTGAAGCCATTGTCTCTGAGAGTCGTGCGTGTGTTGTTAAGTGCTCTACTTAGGCTCATCAAGATGACATATGCTCATAGCCTAGTGGACTCAAAGAATTAAGCCCTTGTGGACCTGAAAAGCCTTAACCCTAAGTCCTACAAGGTTCCTCTTGAAGTTAAATGGATTAAGATCTTATTCAAGCTCCATTTCTCAATTTAATTCCAGGCTTAGTTTAAATGTCAACTCTCATCCAGGAAAAACTATATACATATATGTACACAAGATGCTATTTACAAATATTTTACAATCATGCAAAATTTTTGAAAAATGTTTTGAAATCATGAATGAATGATGCATGAAGTGCAAGTTTTGCAAAAAAGATATTCACAATCTTTTACACAAGATTTTTGCAAACTTTTGATTTTCAAAACCTTTTGGAAAAATTTTGTACTATATACATAATTTTGATACAAAATATTTACACAAGCTTTACACAAAAGATTTTTGAAATCATTTTTACAAAAATACTTTATACACTAGCCATGTATGTGCAAGAATAAAAGAGGTTTATGTACATGAAAAATTTTTAAATTTTGTGATTTTTAGCCATTTTATTTATTAACACACTCACACAAAGTACGAGTTATGGCTAAAGTATATATGAAATATATACACACCCCCCCTATACTTAGCTCGAGCGATGTCCTCAGAGTGATCAAGAGCGATGAAGATGACATAACTCGTGCTTAGTAAAAGGGAAGTGAAAAGGAATGTCTAAGTACAGGAACGAATAAATGAATAAAATGAGAGGAACTCGGTGGTCTCCCCCTATACTTAGGATTAACTAATCCTAAGTATAGAAAGCTGTACATGAAGGGAAAGCCGAGTGAAGAATATACAGACTCTGCCCCCCCTATACTTAGGGTAAAATATCCCTAAGTATAGGCAGCAAAAACAAGAGCAGAAAGAATGAAAAGACTACTCACAGGTCCGACATCCCCCCTATACTTAGGGTAAAGTACACCCTAAGTATAGCATAATCATAAGATGAGAGACGGGATGTGGGACTAAAGAATAGAATGATATGGACAACTGGATCTATACAGGCGGAGGAACAGTGAAAATCAGACGTGAGATGTAAAAGATGTGAGTCAAAAGACCACATCTCACGCAAAATGAATAGCGGCAATAGTAACGTCCCGCGGCTCATGATCTAGAAATGGTTTGAGCCGCTGGCCGTTCACTCGGAAGGTACTCTCAGAAGATAACTCAGATATATCAATGCTACCGTTATCGTGTACCTTTCTGACCAAATAGGGTCCTTTCCATTTGCTCTGTAGCTTCTCTGGAAATAATCTAAGCCTCGCATCAAACAGCCATACTTTCTGTCCAATCTCAAAATGCTTGTGGCTGATATGAGAATCATGCCACTCTTTGACTTTCTCCTTATAATGTAGGCTGTTTGAGAAAGTTGCATCTCTAAGCTCTTCCAAGGCGGCTAACTCTGCCCTCCTCTGGTCTCCTATACCATCTGGATCCATCAATATGTCTGTAACTGCCCAGAGTGACTTGTGCCTCAGCTCAACTGGTAGGTGACAGGGCTTGCCATAAACGAGACGAAAGGGAGATGTTCCCAATGGAGTCTTGAAAGATGTCCGATATGCCCACAAGACCGAGTCCAAAAGCTGTGACCAATTCTTTCGGTCAGGGCGGACGACTTTCTGCAAAATATTCTTGATCTCCCTATTCGACACCTCAGCTAGACCATTTGTCTGTGGATGGTATGGTGTGGCAACACGATGGTCTATGCTGAATTCGTTGGCAAGGGCCTTCACCTGGTCGTTGATGAAATGAGACCCCCCATCAGAAATAAGAACTCGTGGAACCCCGAACCGCGTGATGATGTGCTTCTTCAAAAATCTGCAAACTGTCTTAGCATCAGCGGCTCGGGCGGGGATAGCCTCAACCCAACGACTAACGTAATCTACGGCCAACAGAATGTACTCGAATCCCTGACTCTTAGGGAATGGACCCATGAAATCGATGCCCCATGCGTCAAAAACCTCACAGAAGTGAATGGGCTGCATCGGCATCATATCACGCTGTCCACAAGTGCCCATCCTCTGACAGTCAGTACACCTCTTCACGAACTCATCTGAGTCCTTGAAGAGGGTAGGCCACCACAAACCGGACTGGAGCACTTTCTGTGCCGTTCTCCTCCCAGAATGATGTCCTCCTGCCTCAAGCTTGTGGCAGTAAGTGAGGACGCTATGGTGTTCCTCCTGAGGAATACACCGACGCCAGACGCTATCCCCTCCTTCGTGGTAAAGGATGGGATCCTCCCAATGGTAGGACTTGGCCTTCGCAAGGAAGGTCTCAAGCCTCTGCCTGGGCCAATCTTGTGGGACTTTCCCAGCAACGAGAAAGTTCACAATATCGGCGTACCATGGGAGTGAGGCGATAGCAAGGATCGCCTCATCTGGGAAGGTATCACAAATGGGATCAATCTGCTCAGAATCCTCAGACTGCTCTAGTCGGGAAAGATGATCCGCCACCACATTCTTGACTCCAGGCTTATCCTTGATCTCAATGTCGAACTCCTGGAGTAGAAGGATCCATCTAGTCAGTCTAGCCTTGGCATCCTTCTTTGCCATGAGGTACCTGATGGCGGTGTGATCTGTGTACAAGGTCACTCGGGATCCAATGATATATGATCTGAATTTATCTAGGGCAAACACTACTGCTAGCATCTCCTTCTCTGTGACCGTATAATTCCGCTGGGCGGAATCCAATGTGCAGCTAGCATAGTGTATCGCAAATGGTACTCCATCCCTCCTCTGTCCCAGCACTGCCCCTACGGCAAAATCAGAGGCGTCCGTCATGATCTCGAATGGGAGAGACCAATCAGGCGGCTGAAGGACAGGAGCCTCAATTACACACTGCTGGAGAGTCTCAAAGGACGAAAGACACTTGTCATCGACAAGGAACTCGGTGTCTTTCGTCAAGAGGTCAGTCAACGGTCGGGCAATCTTGCTGAAATCATGAATGAATCTCCTATAAAAACCAACGTGCCCCAGAAATGACCGTAACTGCTTCAGATTGGATGGCGGTGTGAGTTTCCTAATGACATCGACCTTGGCCGGATCAACCTCCATGCCTTTGTTGGAGATGATGTGGCCAAGCACCGTCCCTTGAGTCACCATGAAGTGACTCTTCTCCCAAGACAGAACCAAGCGGGTAGCAATACATCGCTGGAGCACTCGGTCTAGGCAGTCAAGACAGGAATCGAATCCGTCGCCGTAAACCGAGAAGTCGTCCATGAAGACCTCCAAACACTCCCCTACCATGTCCGAAAATATCGACAGCATGCATCTCTGAAAAGTCGCAGGGGCGTTACATAGCCCAAATGGCATGCGTCGAAAAGCGTATGTACCGAAGGGACAGGTAAAGGTGGTCTTCTCCTGATCCTCAGGAGCGATGGCCACCTGGTTGTAGCCCGAGTACCCATCTAGGAAGCAATAATGGCTCTTCCCTGCCAGTCTCTCTATGATCTGATCAATAAAAGGCAGGGGGAAATGGTCCTTCTTGGTGGCCTGGTTGAGTCTCCTGTAGTCAACACAGACCCTCCAAGAGGTGGGTACTCGTGTAGCAATCTCCTCTCCCGACTCACTGATCACAGTCGTGATGCCCGTCTTCTTGGGCACCACATGCAAGGGGCTAACCCACTTGGAGTCGGAAATGGGATAAATAAAATCTGCACTCCACCATTTTGATATTTCCTTCATAACAACCTCTCTTAGGTTGGGGTTCAGTCGCCGCTGGAACTCACGCGACGGCTTCGCCCCTTCCTCGAGATAGATATGGTGGGAGCACAATGAGGGACTAATCCCATGGAGATCTGCTACGCTCCATCCGATTGCCTTGCGGTTCTTTTCAAGAACCTCCATCAGACGGGATTCTTGTTCTCCAGTCAGATCGGCAGAGATGATGACTGGGTACATCTCAGACTCTCCCGCAAGGAATCTATACTTCAACGAAGTAGGGAGCGGCTTTAGCTCTGGACAGCTGGGTGCTGGCAAATCTGGCTTCTGAAGAAGATGTGTGTATGCGGACAATTCTGCCAAATCTACCTGGGAAAATGATAACGAACTCTCACAAACTGGATCTGGAGAAGGCGGGTCCTCTATATTGTCTCTGTTCTGCTCTGCCTCTACCTCCTCCTCATCTATAGGCTCAGGTGGATCCAGATCTGGCATCTGATCATCACAATCTGCCCAATCAGATTCTGAATCCGAGGGATCTATATCAGACTCGGTGGCATCAGTACCACCGGAGAACAAGGTGGCATCAGCACCACCATCACTGGAAATCGTGTCGCGATCAAGGTCCGACTCTGCTGACTCAATAGTATCCTGAACCAGGATTGTGCTCTCCAGACTATCCTCTTCTATCATCTCTGTATCAGCTGTATCTGAATATGAGAGGATGGTCTGTGCTGCAGGATCTGCCCAAATTGCCTCATCATCCGTGATCACAAAATCACAGTCCTGGTGGATGTCTGGCTCTGCGTCTGTCAGCTGCTCTGAATCTGTACTGCCATGTGAGCGGGATCTATCTCTGGCTCTGTGGTCCTTAACCGTCTCTATTTGTATACTCTCGCCCTGGACGCGAAAGAATACCTTCCCATTGTCATGGTCAGTCACTGCTTTGGCTGTGGCCAAGAACGGGCGACCGAGGATGATGGGGGAATCGGTCAACGAGTCAGGGGTCTCCATGTCTAGCACGACGAAATCCACGGGGAATTGCAAACCCTGAATCGTGACGACAACGTCTCGCAACAACCCCTTTGGCCTCTTGACAGACCGATCAGCAAACTGAAGGTATGTCCTGCTCTGTCTAAGAGTGCCCAACTCTAAGTGGTCGAGAAGGGCTGCCGGAAGAAGGTTGATCGACGATCCGCTATCTAAGAGAGTACGGTCGAACCTCTGCTCACTAATCTGACATCTGACATACGGGGCCCCTAAATCTGGCCTCTTAGTCGGCAGATGGTTCTGGATCGCGTAACACGTGGCTTTTGTTAGCACATGAATTTCTGCGGTCTTATTCCTCTTCTTCCTCCTGACTGTGGTCCTATCTCTTAGGGATCGCTGAAGAAGAGGAATGTGCTGTAAAGCCTCATTGAGGGTCAGCTGGATGTGAAATCGGTCTATCATGCCCTGGCTGAACTCCTCCTGCTCTCTCTTTTTTGGATCTTTTTCTTTTTTCTTCCCTTTCCCCAACTCAAGGGCTCTAGGAAAGGGGATCACAGGGTCCTTCTCAGATGAAGGACTAGGAATAGGCCTAGACGGTTCGATGACCGGATCCTCACAAACATCATTTACCACAGTGGGATCAGAAGAAACTAAACCTTTTCCTTTATTCAAATCAGAGTTCTGAGATACATTCATGCGAGGAAAGACAACATTTCTATCAGAATAAATGTTGGTGGCGTCAGTACCACCTCTAGCTGGCTCTACAACTAGACGTCTTGCGGCCTCAGTACCGCGGGCTGGCTCAGCTCTGCTGGTGGCGTCAGTACCACCTCCTCGATGTGGTAAAATGGCGGCCTCAGTACCGCCGGTGGAATCAGCATCTCGGGTGGCCTCAGTACCACCGTCATCATGATGTGCGGCTTCAGTACCGCTCTCCTCTTCCTCATCTGGTGCTCTAAATGGATCCTCGTGTTGTCGCTCAGATGAGGCGCCGCCTGCTGGTCTTCTACCGCTCCTAAGTGTGACAAAATCAGCATCAAATAGATCCGACGAGATAACATCAAATGAGTCACTAGAAGTGGTAGGCTCAGTGTGAACTACCTGCTCAGATTTCCTCTTCAAGTTATTCGGATTAGGCTCGATCTGTGCAGGGATGGCGGCCTTCCCTCTCATCAGGTCCCGCATCTCCTGGCGGAACTCGTCCATCTCCCGTCTAAATGTAGCCTGCTGCTCTGTGAAGAGGCGGGCTAAATCATCCATGGCGGGGCTCTCTTGGGAGCCCGACGGGTTGCCTCTCTGATAATGAGGCTGCTGGACCTGGTGCTGCTGTGGCTGAGAGGGGTAAGAGGAATGATGCTGCTGCTGGTGAGCCTGCTGCTCACGTCTCCAATTCTGTCCCTGCTGCTGGTAGGGACGAGGTACGAAGGATGATGGCTGGTGTGGTTGGTATGCTGGGGGCTGCTGGTGATCTCTCTGCTGGGAGTACTGCCCTCCCTGACCGGCTGGCTGCTGTTGGGACTGGTTACCCCCATTCCCCCACCTGAATCCGGGATGATCTCTTCGGATTCCAGGTTGAGGGCGGTCATACCAAATCCCGTTGACATCCATCAACGGTTCCGCATCGTAAGGGGCTGGTGGGAGTACATCCAGAGGCTGATCCAGCTGATATACCACCATCTGTAAGTCGGGAGATGGTGGTGACTGGTAAGAGGGCTGCTGCTGCTGGTACGGCTCCGCCTGCACAAGGTGAACTTGTCTAGGCTGCTGCAAGGAGCTGGAGCGCTGGGACGAGCTGCGGCTGCCACCGGAATTGCCTCGCGACTGAAGACGGGGCTGAGAAGCCGTGTGTGCCTCTTGAAGACACAAGAGATGGGTCTTCACGTCGCTCAGAGTTTGTGCCATCTGCTCCATCTGAGTTATGCCCTGGCACTGCTTCTTCTCTATTATTTCCATGCGGTCCAACTTCTCGCTGATAATCCCCATGTCCGCAGCGGCCGACTCTGCCTGTGCGGCTGCAACTGTGGATGAACTGGATGGACCTGCATCAACCCGTGCTATCCGCTGATACTGCACGGGTCCTGGCGGCTGTTGAGATCTCTGTGTGTACAACCGAGTCTGGGACATCACCATGTAATTTTCTGCCATCTCTTCGTAGATGGCCCAGACTTGGTTGTGGTCCTTGGCAAAGTAGGACCCGCCGCAAGAAGCATTCACCAGACCCTGAAGCTCTGGTGTCATCCCACTAAAGAAGCTCTGAACTAGGTTCGGCTTCGAGATGTCGTGATGTGGGCATCTATCCAGAAGCTCTCTGAACCTCTCCCATGCCTCGTGAAATTGCTCGTTAGGGAGCATGGAGAAGTTGTTGATCAGGGCCCTCGCTGCATTCGTCCGCCCGAGTGGATAGTACTTGTTCAAGTACTCGGTGCGGAGTTGCTCCCAGGTGTAGACAAACTTCCCTAGATGCTTCAGCCAGGCGGCTGCTCTATCTGCCAGTGAAAAAGGGAAGGCCATCATCCGAATCGTATCTTGGTCCACACGACGGTCGTGGACAGTGCTACAGATCATCAAAAACTCCTGGAGATGGAGGTGGGGTTCCTCAGTGGCGAGTCCGTGAAAATGAGGAAGCATCTGCAGGGTGTTCGGAGGGAACTCGAAATCCCCCACGATAGCAGGTATCACCACCCACTGGTGCATCAGTGTAGATCCGGGGTTGTGCAGCTCCCGCATCGGTCTTGCTGCGGCGGCGGCTGCCGCTGCTGCGGCAGCTGCTGCTGCGGCTGCTGCCTCTGCATCAGCGTCAGGAATGTCCTCCGGCTCGCTTGGCTCGTCTCGCTCTCTTCGGAGTCTCTCCAACTCCCTCCTCATCTCTATCATGAATGCCCCCTGATCGCGTAACTGTTGCTGAACTGTCTCTAATGACGCGATCAGGGTGGAGTTAATCGCTCCCTGGTCTAAGACAAAATGTTCGGGCTGGCGATCGTCTGAACTGCCGGCTCCGGCCATAGGGACGTCTGCAAAATCAGATGAGCCCAACTCAGGTTCTGTCAAATTAATTCGTCTTTCCTCGGGCTCATGTCTCTCAGTAGCAGAAGAAAGGGGATCGAGGGGGAACAGGGTGGACTCGAACTCGGGCCCGGAGAGCTGGTCTCGACTCTCACGGGCCAACCTAGATGATGGAGTCGACGCGCCTGAAAGCGGTGCAGCCAGAGGCTGCCTAAGAGATCGTCTACCCATCATCTTGATCTTGGCGAGTTGGGCGGATGGGATCTGGAGAAAATATGATCGCAAAGCAAACCCCCGGTTCACCAACGCAACACAATCTGAAGACCGTGAAAGCTCGGTCAATTTATCTTGTCAATTTTATTTGGTGAACATACAAAATATCAGAGCGCTTACGTGACCTGTTAGGATACCCGATGTTACTCCAACCGACTGGCCCGCACGGAAGAGTCGGTAGTCAGCTAGAAATAACACCGGAGGGTTCTACCTAGTGTGCGGGTCACTCTCTCGCGCATCCAAACCATACAATGAGGGGGTTGCTCTCCCCAAGACAAAAAATTTTTAATGTGAGTGTCTTTTAGGGTCAATAATGTTATCCAGTCCCAATTTTTTTGTTTTTCTTTTTAATTTTTTTCAAAATAAATACAAGCGGCCTAACGGTTTTTCCGATTCTCCTGATGATTAAGCCAAAAACAGAGGGAGAGAACGAAAAAGCCGATGCGCGAAGAAATCAATGATGCATGCAGAGAAAGAAATGTGTACCTTGTCTCCAGCACTCTACATGCAAGTGATCCGCGCAGAATTTAAAGACAGAAATAAAACTACCTAAATGGTGCAACGGGAAAAACCGGCCTTAGACAAGCAACTTCTATTGATCGTGAAGAACAATAGTTAGCTAACCGAATCGAGTCCGGAGTCCGATCTTGGGAGTCACTCGGTGCCCGCCACAACGGGTCCTGCCAGCGCTGTATGTGACTCCTCACGGCACGTGGTCTCAAATCCAATTAAACTAACTTTTTCAGTGAATTTTATTAAGGTCCAATTACGTTCTATAGGAACAGATATTCTATTAGGTGTTGGGCCTTAAAAATTTACGTCACAATCAATCAAAATTCCTATGTCTAGGGGCTAAAACCGCGAGAAGCACCGGAAAAGGCAGCTAGCTATAAAAACCACGATAAAAGCCGCGAAAATCCAAATGGGTCCCCCGAGCACACCGGTGCTCGGCGAAACAGACCCGCTAAGTTACAAATGTCCACAGTTCAAAGTCTGAGTCCTAAATTATTACAAAAATATTGTTCTCTCAAATAAATGACATTCTTCTTCTTCTCCCTGCTCTTCTTCCCGTGCGGGTCCTCAAAAAGTGTACTCCAAGTTCTCCACGCAGTACCTCGCACAAAAATTAGAAAGAGAGAGTGTCAGAAAACATTTATAATGTAGAGAGACAATATGGAAAAATGACTACAAAGCCGTGCTCCCCGGCAACGGCGCCATTCTGACGACCGCCCGAATGACAGAGGTAAAAGTGTAGAAAAATGTAGGTCGTTGCGACCTCAATCACTCGGGCTGAGTCAGTCAAGAAAATGAACCACAAATGAAAATAAATCAATGAAACACAGAAAAGTGGTCCTGCTAGAGGATTAACCTGGTATAGCTCCCAGGGTCGAACTCAAGGAGCACGGATTGGCTAAATAGCCTACGATGTAGTCAGAAATCCAAGAGAATCTTTTTTTAGTGGTTTTTATTTGTTTTTACATTTTTTAGATTTTTTTTAAAAGAGGAGAAAATAAAAGAAAGTAAATACAAGGGAACTTCAACAATTTATTAAACACACCAAAAATCAAACAAAAATTCCAGAAAATTGGTTTTTAGGTTTTTTAAGTTTTTTACTGTTTTTGGTGAATTTTTGGAATTTTTATAATGGGTAAATTATTTACTAAAAATCAAACAATGCGAAAAACAGAGGGTACTGTCCAGCAAGGCTTAAGACCCAAAAATAAAATAATTTTGGATCTCAAAAAGCCCTGAAGGTAATTTTCCTATACTCTAGAAAGAATAAGGAAAATTTAGGCACCCTAATTATTGTTTTTGGATTTTTAATTTATTTATTATAATTTTTATGGGTTTTTAGGGGTTTTTCAATTTTTAAGGTTTTTAATTGATGAAAAGTCACAAAAAATGGCTGGAAAATCAAACAACAAGCAAGAAACAATATCTAATTTTTTTAGAATTTTTGGTGGAGTTTTTATATTTTTTTGGTATTTTTAAAGTTAGACAGTGACTAAACAAAGTGTTTTTGAATTTTTAAAAATAATAAATGAAATCAAAAATGTCCTCAAAAATCATAGAAATTCCTACACCATGGCAGGAGCCATGTGTCAAAATCTCATTGGATTTGGAGGTCGTTTGATATTTATTCAAAAATGAAGAAGAGGGTACTGTGCACAGGGACCTAAGTGCAAATACCCAAAGATCCGGGGGCCTAGGTGCAAAATACCCAGCGAAACACGTGCCAAGCACGTGCCTGGGGCACTCAAGGACCAAATGGTAATAAAAATAAGTTCCGAGGGCTTATTGGTAACAAGTACCAAAAGTCCAGGGGCTTATCTGCAAATAACCCAAAATAAAACGCACATGTGCAAATAAAACATTCACAGGGGTATATATGCAAATAAACAAAACTTTTTATTCAATGAATAACATCCAGAACTACAGGGCATCTTATGCAAAATTCCCAAAATAGCACGTGACGAAGCACGTGGTTCACAACTGGCAGGGGTATAAATGCAAATAAAAATAAGCACGAGGGTCTCTATGCAAATATCCCAGAAAATAAACAACTGACTCGACAACTTACAGGACTGAAACGAAATAAAGCAAAGATAAGGGCCTAAGGGTAAATTACCCTTTATTAAATGGAGTCGTTGGATGCGCGCCACGTGTAGATCGGACGGCTGCAGAGAGTGGGCGCTCCAGATGATGTCTCCTCGGATCGGACGGTGGAAGCTACTCCTCGATCGGACGGCCAAGATCTGATCTGGAGCGGTGAGGACGATCGGACGGCGATGGAGGGTCCTCGAAGAACAGGTCCCCGGCGAGACTCGCTGGGCTCGTGCGTGCGCTAGGGTCCTCCAGTGAGCCTTCTGAAGGTCGGAGAAGAATCGCGGAAGGCTCCCGCGTCTGCCGGTGGTCTCCGACGGTCAAACCAAGCTCCGAGGAGCTCGAGCAAGGCCGGCGGAGCTGGGTCTCCTGGCTGGATGGCGAAGGGCCTCAGACGCCCTCGTTTCGACCTGAAAAGCGAACCAGAAGACTCGCGGGTCGAGGGCAAAGTGCCTCGACCCGGTTAGGCGGCGTGAAGGTGGTCTGTGCGTCGGAATGGCGAGCTCCGGCGAAGGTGGTCGGCGGAGGAGCTCGATTCCCAGATCCTGTGCGATCTGGGTTGTGTGGAGGGGTGAAGAAGGTGCGGAGAGGTCTGGCGGAGATGATGGCGGTGTCGGAATGGAAGATGGGTGGTCGGAGGTGCCTGGCGAAGGCGGCGGAGCTACGCTAACAGTAACTGAAAAATCGAAATCTACGCTATCCTACGGCCTAAGGATTCTACCTGGGTGGTCGGAGAGACTGGGGAAGAGCAGGGGGTGCTCTTGGTCGTAGCCTCGAGGGTCGTCTCGGCCCGAGGCTCGATGCTCGACGCTGGTGGCGGAGCAGCGGCGGCGAAGAACGCCGGATCGATGGATTCGCCTCCTCGCCTCACTGCAACAATGGCAAACGCTTGCTGTCACTCTCGCGGTGCCTATGGAGGTCACTGGGAAGAAGGGGAAGGTCCAATGATGGGGCGCGGAGGCGGCGGAGGGAAGAATATATAAGGTGACAGGGGCGATTAGGGTTGAGGGGCGACAGCGATGGAAGGTGTTGATTTCGTGGCGGAAGATCGGGCGAGGAAGATGGATGATAGGCGAAGAATCCGAGCATGAGGTTTGCGTGGGAGACAGCCTGGAGACGCGTGGGAAAATCGGAGAAGATGGGGTGGCGCGCTTCTTCCAGAAAAGGAAGGAGTCCGCGGGGGAGTTGACCGGGGTCAACAGTCCCCCGTGGACCAATCAGAAGCTGCCACGTGCAGTTGATTTTTGTTTATTTATTTTAAGGTAGAAATAGGCCGAATTAAAGAAAACTCAAAACATGAAATATTTTTCTTTTATTTTTTTCTATTTTTTGGTGATTTTTAATTAATTTTTGGGAATAAAAATAGGGTAGCTATATATAGGTATATGTACACTATATGGAGTTTTTATTTTTGATTTTTTTATTTGTTATTTTTATGTATTTTTATGCTCATTTTGTATTTTATTTATTTACAAGATAAAATGAGGAATAAAAGAATATTTTTATTTTATTTTTATCACTTATATACAAGGGTGAAATAAATGGTTGAATACATTTATATACATGGTATTTATACAATGTATTTTTGTATTTTCAATTTTGTAATTTTTATTTGATTTTTGTTTTGTTTCTTGTTATTTTATATATTTACAATATGTAACATAGAATATTTACAAAAAGTTTAGAAAATACTTGAATTTATTTACAAGGTTAAATAAATACAATGGTGTGGTTTATGCACATGGTGAAAGGGTATTTTTTTGACTTTTTGATTTTTTAAATTTTTATTTTGTTTTTGATATTTTCTAAATATACACAAAATATGTACAAGCATATTTTTGGGTGAGGAAAATATAATTTTAGAAGTATATATACATGAGCTCCTATCTCCCTCTACTTTGACCACTATGCGGTCAGGCCCATGCTGAGCCCTCCCTTGGGTTAGGTTGCTCAATATTTATTCTAAATATTTCCCTCTTTTTCTTTTTGCTCTTTATTCTTTTTATTTTTGCACAAAAACATGCTAATTATAGGTTTTTACACAATGCATGCTTTTGGTAATTATTTGTATTTACACATATCTACATGTATTTGCAAAGGTTTTTGTAGCTAAAATAGAAGAATAAAGAGTGATGAATGGGTATTCATCAGTCCTACGGAGGTGCTGCGAAGTAAATCTTGTGCTCTCGTGGGAGAAGAGCAAATTCATGGTGACTGAAGGAACCGTGCTGGGTCACGTTGTTTCTAAACGTGGCATGGAGGTTGACCCAACCAAGGTGGAGGTAATTTCCAAACTTGAGCCACCTACAGCAATTAAATAAGTCAGATCATTCTTGGGCCATGTCAGTTTTTACAGACGATTCATCAAAGATTTCAGCAAACTGGCCAGACCGTTGACTGAGTTGCTCGGCAAGGAGAATGAATTCATTGTAGATGACCACGTGCTCCTTGCCTTTAATCAGCCAAAGGGACTCATCACACAGGCCCCTGTCTTACAGCCACCAGATTGAACTCAGCCTTTTGAGATAATGACCGATGCGTCAGATTACGCCATTGGTGCTGTACTTGGACAGAGGAAAGATAATGTACCATTTGCGATTCACGATGCTAGTCGGACGCTCGATGAAGCTTAGAGAAACTACACTGTCACTGAAAAGGAGCTGCTAGCGGTATTTTATGCCTTGGAAAAGTTCAGGTCTTACCTCCTTGGATCCAAAGTGATTGTTTACACTGATCATTCAACCATTCGGTACTTACATCAGAAGAAGGATGCCAAACCACGTCTTATTCGGTGGATCCTTCTCCTCCAAGAATTTGACTTGGAAATTAGAGATAAACCTGGGGTAAAGAATGTGGTGGCCGATCAACAATCAAGGCTTCCTGAGCCGGAATCTCCTGATCTGAGCATGTATCCAATCACAGAGACCTTTCCAGACGAGGCAATTCTGTCAGTCACCTCGCTTCCATGGTATGCAGACATATTGAATTATCTGGTGACCAAGAAAATCCCACAGGATTGGCCGAAGTTGAAAATAGACAGATTCTTATCTAAAATCCATTTCTACCAGTGGGAGGATCCGTATTTTTTTTGTGAGGGGGCATATTGTATCTGGAGACAGTGCATTCCTCAAGAGGAAGTTCCAAGTGTCCTCGCCTTATGTCATGACCAAGATTCTGGAGAACAACATTCAGGCAGACGAACGACATCAAAAGTTCTTCAGAGTGGTCTCTGGTGGCCTTCCCTATTCAAAGATGCAGATGATTATGTCAAATGCTGCCCTGACTGTCAGAAGATGGACAGAACCATAGGAATGAGAGATACGATGCCTCTCAAAATCCATTCAGATATCAGACATCTTCGACGCATGGGGCATTGACTTTATGGGCCCATTTCCCAACAACCAGGGCTATGAATATATTCTACTTGATGTTGACTATGTAAATCACTGGATGGAGGCTATTCCCGCCCAAACCGCCGACAGTAGGACTATCTGTCGATTCTTGAGAGATCCCATCATAGCACGGTTCGGGATTCCCAAGATTCTCATATGAGACGGGGGTAATCATTTCATAAACAGAGAGGTGAAGAAACTGACCCAGGAATTTTGCATTGAACATCATGTTGCTTTACCGTACCACCCACGGTCCAATGGCTTAGCTGAATGTTCAAAAAGGGAGATCAAAATAATTCTACAGAAGCTTGTACGTCCGGATAGCAAGAACTGGTCTCAGCTGCTTGATTCCGTTCTTTGGGCTTACAGAACAACGTACAAGTCACCTTTGGGAATGTCTCCCAACCGCCTTGTGTATGGCAAGCCATGTCATTTGCCCTTTGAATTAATTCACAAATCTTTATGGGACATCAACATCTGTAATTTGGATTCCAAGCAAGCAGGGAAGAACAGAAAATTGGATCTGAACATATTATTGGAATTCAGAGATTATGCATATGACAACAGCCTGATGTACAAGGAGAAGGTCAAAACGTGGCATGACACGCATATCCGCTGCAAGTCCTTCGAGCCGAGTGAGAAGGTGTGGTTGTTTGACACGAAATTAAAGATCTTTCCAGGCAAATTGAAGAGCAAATGGATTGGTCCGTTTATGGTTAGGCATGTGCGTGACAATGGAAGTGTATTGATATCTAATTTGTCAGCTGACGCACATCCATTCGTAGTCAATGGACAGCTTCTAAAGCCTTACCTTGAACATGATACATTCATATCTGTCGTTGACTCTATTCAAGTAATCTACAGGGATGAGCCGAATATTTCCGAAACGTCAGAGGAAGGCAAAGCAGAGCAAAATATTTTTGAATGACTTTTCTTCTTTTCTTCCTTTTTTCTTTTCCTTCTCTTCTATCTTATTCTACCGACATGATGTTATCCATTTCATCACTGCTACACTTAGGATGTACTTTATCCTAAGTGTAGGGGGGATGCACATCCCGAGTTGTTCATATCCACTTTCATCTCTTTTCTTCTTTTCTTCTTTTCTTCTTTTCCTTTTCTATCCTCTTTTTCTACCAAAAAAAGTGTCTCCCCTTGTAGACAGTCTTCTATACTTAGGACGTACTTTGTCCTAAGTGTAGGGAGTGTGCGCCCCGAGTTCTCCTATTCTTCGATCCTCTCCATTGTCTCCTCTTCTTGTCTATACTTAAGGATATTTTACCCTAAGTATAGGGGGAGACAATCTGAGTATGATCTGTTCATTCCCACCCTTGACCCTCCCTACTTTGTGTACAATCTGCTATACTTAGGATTATTTGATCCGAAGTATAGGGGGACGGTCAATTTCTCATTCGATCATTCATCTCTTATTCGTTTATTCTTTATATTTTCTTATACTCAGTACAAGTGATGTCTTCTCTTTTCGCTCTGATCTATGAGGACATAACTCAAGCTAAGTATACGAGGGTCGTACATACTGTGTATATACTTTAGCCATAACTCGTACTTTCGTATTTTCCTAATTATGGCTAATAATCTTCTAAAATTCATTAAAAATCTTAATAAAAAGATGCTACTATTCCTCAAATTCTTTTTGTATGTACTCATTATTAAATCAGGTGAAAATATTTTTTGCAAAATGTTTGAAAAATAGTTTGAAAATCATTGTGAAAATCTTTTGAAAACTATTTTGAAAATATTTTGTTACATGTTTTCAACTTTTGTGAAAATATCTGTTTCGAAAATTTTATTTTTTTTGTGTGAAATAAAATGTTTGAAAAATGATTTGCAAATGGTTTGAAAAATGGTTGTAAAAATATTTTGAAAAATCTATCTATACTGTTTGAAAAACCTTTGCAAAATGATTTTCAAATGTGTGTACATGTTTGTAAAATTGTTTGTCAAAATTATTTTGGACTATAGTTTTCCAAAATTGTTTGAAAACATTTTCAAATAAGTTTGAGGAATACATACATCACACCAGAATTCTTTATCTATATACATATCTATAAAATTGATCACTTACCCTTGTAAAATCTTAAAATCTACTTCTTGTAAATATAAGAAGCACTCCCATGTAAATATTTGTACCTAGTTTTTATCCAAAAATCTTTTGTTTTCAAAAATCCCAAAAACATTTGCAGAACTAAAATACAAAAACATTTGAAAAATCTTTTTGAAAAATACAAAAATGCATATGCATCATCTTTTCAAAAATCCATAAAAAGTTGAAATCTTTGAAAAATGCATCACAAAAATATTTTCTGCATTCAGCATAGCATAGCATTCACATTTTTCGGATTGAGTTTGATAGTTGAACAAGTCTAAATAAAATCCGGAGATTGGAGCTCGGTTGGACCTTAAAATCTACCTAATAACAGGAACCTTATAGGAGCTGCAATTGAGGTACTTTAGGTCTAGTTGACTTAATTCTTTGAGGATAACAAGACTTGGTTCAAGGGATTCTAGACTGCCTAAGTAGAGTATTTCAGAGCTTACGCACGACTCTTGTTGATAATGACCTAACTTGGACACCTGCACCTTTTACATGGCTCGACTCAATCGGAGTGGTGAGGGGATTGGATTTGCCGGTATGAGACGCACACAAGTGGAAACACTTGTCCTACTCTAGGGAGGGAAGTGCACCCCAACCCGTCCAGTGATGAGGAATTCTAAAGACAGGAGAGTGTGGGTTGCAAAAAAGCTTCAAAAGAGGGATAGTCTACTAGCTCAATAGGAAAAACTCCCTATGTAAATGCTGCTATGAATAGTATTTCAAAAAAAAAAGTGGAAAGGCCTGTACAAAGATAAAATGCCTGACAGAGTGTACATATGTTGTATAGAAAATAAGCAAGCTTGAGTTCCAAAGTCAAATCATGTGAGCCTGCAGCTGGATGACTTGACTACACTGGTCTTGCATCCTAGGATAGGTAGCTACACTGGCTACCGTCCATTCTTCTCCTCACTCCCTCCTCTTGAGTTGGTTGCCACTTGAACTTAGAAGGGAATACCCCGCTCCTCGAGGAAGAAGTTATTGGATTGGGGAATCATTAGGTTGTCATACTGGAGAAGTCAATCTCTTTGTCATTCTAGTTGGGGAGAGCCACCATCACTTACACTGTACGACTCAGATTCATAGTCGTAAGGGTTTGCGTATGAGTTGAGATACTTCTGACCTGGCTATTGAGGAGACTTGTGCAGAGTTTTGGGATTCTCGAAGACTGTTGGATTTCAAATACGGTTCTCATTAAGGTTCCGCCCGCACTAAAATTCCAAAGGTCCGACTTAAGCTCCAAACTTCGATTTTGTGAAGACAAGTTTGATAATCAAACTTATTCCATCTTTCTTCTATTTCTTTTCTTTGTTTTTCTTTTCTGCACTTATTGCATAAGTGTTTGCTAGGGACTAGCAAAGGCAAGTATAGGGGGATGATGAATCTACGTTTCATCATCTTTATTATATCATTTTGGCCTTAAAAACCCTAGTAAATGCGTGTAAATAGCTTAATTTAGGTATTTTAGCATTCATGCATTATTGTAGAAAATGTGGATAAAATACAGTTTTTAAAGCCAAAATTACAGAATAAAGAAAAGAAAAGAAAAAGAATAAAATATTGTAAATATTTTATGACCCGAAACCCCGAGACCTAGGCATCTAGATGAATAGGTCGACAAGGAATAAAGTAGGGGGAGATAAGGGCCAGAATACAATAAAAATCCCTTTTATTTTATCCATTCTTTATTCATTTTGGAACCTATTTTTGGTTCCACATTTTATACCTCAAATAAAGAAACTTTGCACATGAAAGTTGTAGATAATTAAATAAATAAAAATACAAAATTGATTTCACTAAAAAATATTATACAGATAAAAAGTTATAGTCTGAATAAAATTCCAGAATCCCAACTTCCCAGACTCGTATCTCTCAAATAAAAACTCGAAATGCATCAAACTCACTCTTTAGTTGTATATAATTTCTCATAATCTATTTATTGAAGGTGGTTTTGCATTTGGCGGAGCTACGGTTTGAAAGTTGAGTTTTGGATCCCTATTGTATACTTGTACAGATTAAAATATTCATTTTATTTATTATTATTTATTTTTGTAATTTTATATTTTTATAATTTTATAAATATTATTTATAATATATGTGTGTATTAAAACTATAATAAAAATATAAAGAAAATACAAAATAAAATACTTATATATAACTTACCTGGGTCTAATACCTATAATTATACCTATATAATTACTACTCCTATTTTATTAAGTGTACAAATTACTTCAGAAAAATAAAATAAAAATATATTTAAGTGTATAAATATATTTTATAAATTTATAAAATAATAAACAAAATAAATAAAATTAAATATAATGAATAAAAATAAAATATTAAAATATCTAGATAAAGATACCTATAAAGGGTATAAGAGGTAACTTGTAATTTTATACCTCGAAAAAATAAATAAAAATCATCATAAAATAATTCATAAAATAATAAACATTTTCTATTTAATAACCAAAAATTAATAAAATCCTTTTTTATTTTTAAATGATTTCACAATTGATTTTTGCAGGATTTTTCCTGGTTGGTCCACGTGGACCAACCATGTGGCTCTGACAGTTGACCCGAGGTCAACTGTCTGACCTCCTCCTATATCTTTGTCAGACCTTGGTCTTTGCTCCGATTCGCGGATTTATCGAGTCCAAGGCTTTCATCATTTCGTGCTACTCTGTTTTGCATTGTTTCTCCCCATAGAACCTGGATTCACGCCCTATGATTTGCTTGGGGATTGGACCGCTGAATCGATGACAACGCCTCATTCTTTGGAGTCGGTCTGCCATTCAGTCAAATCTTCAAATATCCCCCCGACCTTCCTTTCACTTTTGATCACTCTTCCTCAACTCTAATCTCCTCCTTTATCGTCGAACCTCTTCTTGGTGACAACAAGAGGCGTTCCCATGCATCGGAGAGGTCGGAGAGGCGTCGAATCGAGCGCATCCCCTTGTCGAAGTCATCGTCGGAGTACTTCCCAGCGTCACCTTGGTGAGGCCCTTTTCCTCCTTCTCTTCTCTCTATTTCTTTTGCACTTTGTTGACCATACCTGTAGGAACATCCTCTCCATCTCCCTGTTCGTCCTTGCCCTTCGAATCGCTCTCCACGAGCACCTCACCGCAGTGCACCTCCGACCACCACCTCGCGACATCGTACACCACCGTCACACCCTCCACGGAGTCGGGTGATTTTGCCCCCGACTTCTTCATGCTCTTCTTGCAGATACAGGAGCTTCCCACACGCTTGGAGGCATTTTTGAAGAGTCGCCGGAGGAGGCTGGGTGCCGTGTGCTCCACCGCCATCCTGGGAGCTCTTTGGTCCTGACCGGAGACTTTTTGGACCTCCAGCACTTAGAGAAGCCTTGCAGTAAGCGATCAGGCTATTTTGGAGCATCAACGCGAGATGGGGGAGGGGATTGCTGGTCGGAGGCGTCTCGCCTGACCGGAGCTCCTCCCTGTTCATCCTCGCCTCCTCCCCGCCGTCGGATCAAAACCAGACCCAGGCCCAACCGTAGTCGTTCGATCGGTCTTGCATCAGTCGTCCATCTGGTGGAGAGGATCTAATCTTGGCCATCTGTGCGCGAACCGTGATCGAGGCGTACGTGGGCGCCACGTGGCAAGTGAATCGATACCAGCCGTCGGATCGCGTCTTGGGTGAGGGAATTTTGCAACAATACCCTTGCCATTTTTGTAATATTTTATTAGTACCAAAACTTTTATCGGCAGTTATTTTAATTTGGACATTTTGCACATCGCCTCCCTTAATTTTGTAATATTACCGGTTGGTCCCTGCCAGGTCACTTGCGCTACGCACGTGACTTGGCAATTTTGCAGGGGAAGCCCCTCAGGTATTTGATATTTGTATTAAGTCCCAGAATATTTTAATTAGGTATACTAGTTTTGGACAAATTGCATAATAGCTCCTGGGGTTTTTATTTATTGCTTTTAGGTCCTCTCAAGCGCGTGTGTGGCACGTGCGTACCTGGGTATTTTTGTAGGCGTGTCCCTGAGGTTTTGGATATTTACCATAGGTCTTGGAATTTGTTTAATATGTTATATCGTTTGTGGAAAAATTTCATATAGGCCCCTCGACTGTGCTCTATTTACAAAAACACCCCCGTCAGTATGTATTTTCTTGATGTTTCTAGTATTTATTTCATGCATCTATAAATTGCTATAAAATCTACAAATATCACCTTATGTTCCTGTTGCATAATAATTTCACGCCATATTTTTATTTTCCATTTTTATTGCATTTTAATATTTATAAAAAATCAAATACAAGCATTTTCAGCTCTGTTTGCATTATAAAATCCATAAAAATTATAAAAACACCTTAAAAATTCCCAAAAAAATATAATTTGCTTATTTTAGTGTGTTTTAACTTCTATCCAAAAATCAAAATACAAAAGAAAACTCCTAAAAATAAGAAAACCCCAAAAATCTTCATACAAATCTTAAAAATTCCTATAAAAATACTAATAATACAATTTTTGTCTTTTAATTTTCTTTGTTTTATTAACTTTATTTTAAAATTAATTTGAGGAATTTTGGATAATATTTGGTATTTTATCCTAATTTCAATCTCAGCTAGCAACTTATTTCACTGTTTACTAGTATTTTTTACTTTAAAAATACCAAAAACAATTAGGAAAAAATCTAGAAAAATCACAAAAACATTAGAAAAATATAAAAATAAAAAAATTATTTCCTGTATTTTGAGTTTTTTCCCATTTTTTATCTCCCTCTTATCTCTCTTGTATTATATATTCCATATAGCTTTATATCTTATTTCAAAAAAGAAAATATAAAAATATAAAATATAAAAAGAAAATATAAAAATCAGTAAATTAAAAATAAAAAAATAAAAAATAAAAAAATAAAAACCCACAAAAAGTACCAATTGGCTAAGTAGTTCACAAGGCATAGGGCCTGACTTTTTGTCTGCTTGCTTTACTCCTTTGCTTCATGTGTTCGACCCCTACTTGCTTGCCACTATACATTCTTAGTAGGGTATAATAAATTTTGATCCTTGCTCTTGATTGCTTAATTAATTGTGTGGGTTGATTGTTGATAAACGTGAAGGCTTGAGTAGTCGCCTCAGCGATAGTGAGTCTGATCTGTCAGACCATTATTCAGCGACTCTCGCTTCCCCGTTTTTCAGCAGATCACTCTGCATGTAGAGAGCTGGAGTCAGGTACGCATCTCTTACTCTGCATGCATCATAATGTTTAGTCGCGCATCGGCTTTTTCGCTTTCTCCCCCTAATTTTTGGACTTAATATAACCAGGAGAACCGAAAAATTCATTAGGCGTTATTTTATTTGAAAAATACCTAAAAACAAAAATCATAAAATTGGGACTGCTTAAGCATACTTGACCCTAAAAGACACTTTACCTAAAAATCTGTCTTGGGAGAGTAATCCCCTCATTGTATGGTTTGGATGAGCGAGAGAGTGGCCTGCCCCCTAGGCTAGAGCCACATCCGACCTTTCTTCAGATTACTAGTCTCGAGTTAGTCATTCTCCAGTGAGGATCGCTCCGGTCTCCGGTAAAGCGCGCCACGATATCCTTAACAGAGAGATTCGATCGGGTAGCCGGTAAACAGTCTGCTTCGTACTGGCTGGGAAAGATCTAACCTTGGATCGGGACAGTCTCTTGGGAGTGTTGGATTCCCAATAGTTTGCTTAATCGCTCTGAAAGACTGTTTGATCACCTAATAAAATCGACAAGATAAAAGACCGAACCATTACGGTCATCAACTCTACGTGCGTAAGTGAATCAGGGGTTGCTTGACCGATCTTGTGTGCTTTTCCAGATCTCATCCACCTTTACTCGCCACATAAGGATGATGGGTCAGAGGTCCCTTAGGCAGCCTCTGGCTGCACTGCTTTCGAGCACTCCGGCCCCCTCATCTAGGTTGGTTCGCAAGAGCCGAGACCCGTTCTTCGAACCTGAGTTTGACTCTACCATGTTCCCCCTCGACCACCCTTCTACCAGTCCTGAGGTGCCCGAGCAAAGACTGCAGCAGCCAGTTGATTTATCGGCACCTGAGTTTAGGTCTTTTGACTTTTCAGAGACCATGGCCAGCAGTGAGGAGCGCATCGATGGACCCCACGGGAACCCGACATATGTATTGGATCAGGGTGCCATAAACAACACCCTGTTAGCCCCCTAAAACCATGCAACATCAGATCCGGGATGAGGGAGCTTTCATGGTGGACATGCGCCGAGAGATGGAGCAGATGCGAGCCGATAGAGAGCAGTGCAGACCCAGTGGAGGAGGAGGAAACAACCCTGAGAGAGAAGAGCCTAAGGAGCCAGCACAACCATCACCTTCATGAATGATGAGGGAGTTGCACAACTCTGGTGCAACTCTAACCCATAGATGGATAGTGCTACCAGCCATTTTGGGAGATTTCAAGCTCTCGCCTCAGATAATCCAATTTTTGCCCCGCTTCCACGAACTCGCCATAGAGGAGCCACACCTCCATCTCCAAGAGTTTGAGAAGATCTTCAGTACTGTCCACGATCGCCTCGTGGACGAGGACACCATCAAGATGATGGCCTTCCCATTCTCCCCCGTAGACAGAGCAACCAACTGTCTTAAGCACCTAGGGAGATTTTTTACAACGTGGGAACAACTAAGGAATGAGTACTTGAACAAGTACTATCCACTCGACCTTACGAATGCAGCCAGGGCCATGATCAGCAACTTTTCCATGCTCCCCAACGAGCAATTTCACTAGGCATGGGACAGATTCAAAGAGCTCACAGACCGTGTCCCCATCATGATATATCCAAGCCCAACTTTATCCAGAGTTTCTTCTGCGGGCTTACACCAGAGTTGTAGGGGCTAGTCAATGCATCCTGTGGGGGTTCTTATTTCGCCAAGGATGAGGATCAGGTCTAGGCCATCTGCAAGGAGATGGCTGAGAACTACACTGTGATGTCCCAGACACGATTGTATGTACAGGGGAAGCCTACACCACAGGCCATGTCCTATTAGAGGATAGAACAGGTCGATGCTGGTCCATCTACATCATCAGTATCCACAGCACAGGAATTGTCGACGGCCGCAAATATGGCGATTATCAGTGAGAAGTTGGACCAGATTGAGTTGATAGAGAAGAAGTAGTGCCAAGGCACGATGCAGATCGATCAGATGGCAGAGACGCTGAGTGACCTGAAGACCCAGATCATGTGTCTTCAGGAGGCACAGATGGCTTCTCAGCCACGTCTCAGGTCACAGGCAGATCTCAACAGCAACAGCAGCTCGACGCAACCCTCCGCCCACTATCGACAGGTCCATCACATTCAGGCTGAGTCGTTCCAGCATCAGCAGCAGTATGTCCAACCACCACCAACTCAGGACAACCAGATGGTGGTCTACCAGCCGGATCAGTCCCTGGCAGTTTTGCCCCCACCCACCTACGAGAAGGAGCCGTTGATGGACATCAACGGGATTTGGTATGATCGACCTCAGCCTGGAATCCGACAAGACCATCACATATTACGTTGGTCGACTGGAGGTACCAGTTTCCAGCAGCAGCCTCCAGTTCAAGGTGGCTAGTACGGATAACAACAGCAGCAACAGCCCCAGTTCTCACAGCCACAACCACATCCGCAACCACACTATCAGCAGTCAGGTCCTCATCCCTATCAGCAGGGACAGTCGTGGAGGCAGCAACAGCAGCCTCAGCAGCAGTATCATCCCCAGTATCCCTCTCACTCTCAGCAGTAGCAGCCTCATTTTCAGAGAGGCCACTCATCAGGTTCTCATGGGCCCACCTATGAGAACACAGCCTTAGATGATCTAGCCCGCCTTATCTCCGAGTAGCATGCTACCTTCAGATGGGAGATGGACGAGTTCCGTTAGGAGATGAGAGAGATAGTGAAGGGAAAGGCCGCCATACCTTCCCAGATTGAGCCGAACCCTAACAACCTCAAGAGGAAATCTGAGCAGGTAGAGTTTACAGAAGTTACCACTCTTAGTGATTCACTTGGTGATATTACTGCATACACTTTTGATGATGACTTTGTTACACTTAGGAGTGGTAGGGTGCCAGCCGACGACACCTCATCTGAGCACCGATCGCATGCAGCCTCAGGAGCGCCAGACGAGGAGGAGAGCGGTGTTTATGCCGCTCGTGATGATGATGATGACGGTGGTGCTGACGCCACCAAGGATGTTGATCCAGCTGACGGTACTGAGGCCGTTACTTCACCAGATACAAGAGGTGGTGCTGATGCCACCAGTTTTGATGTTGATGCCGCAACTCCAGATGTCGTAGGTGGTACTGAGGCCACCATTTCGATTCCTGTTGCATTTCCTTATGTTGATGTATCTCAAGACTATTCTGGTAATAAAGGAAAGGGTTCTTCATTTGTGAGTCCATATGTGTTACTTGGAGATGTTTGTATGGATTCTACTTTGCCACAACACCAGGGACCCAATCCTAGCCCTCCATCTGAGGAGGGACCAGCCATCCCCTTTCCCCAAGCGCTCTACTTGGCTAAAGGGACCAAAAAAGAAAACCCAAAAAAATCTCAGTAGTTAGAGTTCAGCCAACAGATGATGGACAGATTTCAGATACAACTGACTCTACAGGAGGCCTTGGAGCACATCCCCCTCTTCCAGAGGAACCTTAGAGAGAGGACCACTATTCGTAGGAAGAGGAGGAACCACTAGTCAGAGATCCATGTGCTCACTCGTGCCACCCGCTTCGCCATCTAGAACCGTCTGCTAGCCAAGAGGCCAGATACAAGATCTCCCTATGTCAGATGCCACATTCATGAGCAGAGGTTCGATCGGACTCTATTAGACAGCAACTCTTCTATCAACCTACTTCCGATAGCCTTACTCGATCGATTCGATTTTGGCCCTCTTCGATAGAGCAGGACGGTCCTTCAGTTTGTTAATCAATCTGTTAAGAGGTCGAAGGGGTTGCTGAAGTACGTGGTCGTCACAATTCATGGCCTGAAATTCCCCGTGGACTTTGTTATGTTGGACATGGAGATCCCTGAGTCTGTGACCGATACCCCCATCATTTTAGGACGCCCGTTCTTGGCCACGGCCAAGGCAGTATCTGGTCATGATAGCGAGAAGGTATACTTTCGCATCGAGGGTGAGAGTATACAAATAGAGATGATCATTGAGACCAGAGCGTGGGATTCGGCTTGCTCAGAGCTGCTCACAGATTTAGAGCAGATGACAGAGGCAGAGCGAGATGTCCACCAGGAGTGTGATTTTGTGATTACAGATGATGAGGCAGCTTGATCAAACCCAGTTTCATGAGCCATCCTCTCACCTTCAGATTTTGTTGATTCATAGATTCCAATAGAGGAGAGCTTGGAGAGCGCACTCTTGGTACATGACACATTTCAGGCAGCAGATCGCGTTCAGGATAGCGAGGCAGTTGATTCTTCTTTTGATTCAGATTCAGATCCTTCAGAGTCAGATATTGATTAGGCAGAGTTCGATGATATGATACCATGTCTGATTTCCACGAAGCCAGCAGCTAGTGTGGAGACTGATCCATTCATAGCACAGACACACCAGCAGAGCGGTCCCCACCAGATTTTCAGGTTCAACGAGAGTTCTCCCATGCAGATTTGGTTGTGTTCACTCATACCTTTCAAATACCAGATCCGCCAGCTCCCAGTTGTCCAAAGCAGAAGCCCTTGCCGCAGTCGCTGAAGTATACGTTCCTTGCGGGCGAGCATGAGATGCACCCAGTCATTATCTCAGCGGATTTGACTAGAGAGCAAGAATCTCGTTTGATGGAGGTTCTTGAAAAGAACCGCAAGGCGATAAGATGGAGTGTAGCCGATCCCCAGGGGATAAGTACGGCCCTGTGCTCCCACCATATCTATCTCGAAGAGGATGCCAAGCCATCGCGTAAGTTCCAGCGACGGCTGAACTCGAACCTTCGAGAGGTTGTCATGAAGGAAATCTCAAAATGGTGGAGCGTCGATTTTATCTACCCCATCTCCGACTCCAAGTGGGTCAGTCCATTACATGTGGTGCCCAAGAAGACGGGCATCACTACAGTTGTGAGTGAGTCTGGAGAGGAGATCTCTACCCAGGTACCCAGTTCTTGGAGGGTTTGTGTGGACAACAGATGCTTGAACCATGCCACCAAGAAGGATCATTTCCTGCTGCCTTTTATTGATCAGATTATAGAGAGGCTAGCTGCGAAGATTCACTACTGCTTTCTAGACAGGTATTCCGGATACAATCAGGTGGCCATTGCGCCCGAAGACCAGGACAAGACCACATTCACCTGTCCCTTCGGGACATATGCTTTCAGACGGATGCCATTTGGTCTATGTAATGCCCCGGCGACATTCCAAAGGTGGATGTCATCCATCTTTTCGGACATGGTGGGTGAGTGCTTGGAAGTCTTCATGGATGACTTTTCAGTCTATGGCGACAGGTTTGATGCTTGTCTTGACTGCCTAGACCGCATCCTTCAACGATGCATCGAGGTCCATCTTGTATTATCCTAGGAGAAGAGTCACTTCATGGTGACTCAAGGACGGTGCTTGGCTATATCATCTCCAACAGGGCATGGAGGTTGATCCGGCCAAGGTGGATATCATTAGGAAACTCAGTCCACCATCCAACTTGCGACAATTAAGTTCTTTTCTGGGGCACGTCGGTTTCTACCGATGCTTCATTCATGATTTCAACAGGATTTCCCGACCATTGACTGATTTGCTGACCAAAGACACTGAGTTCATTGTGGATGATAAGTATCTTGTGTCATTTGAGACTTTCAAAAGTCTAGTTGGTGAGGCTCCTGTCCTCCAGCCGCCTGATTGGTCTCTCCCATTCGAGATCATGACGGATGCCTCCGATTTTTCCATAGGGGTCGTGCTGGGACAGAGGAGAGATGGAGTGCCATTTTCCATTCACTACGCTAGCTGTATATTGGATGCCGCTCAGCGGAACTACATTATCACTGAGAAGGAGATGCTAACCGTAGTCTTTGTCCTAGATAAGTTCAGATCATACATCATTGGATCTAAGGTGACTATCTTCACAGACCACAACGCCATCAGATACCTCATGGTCATGAAAGATGCCAAAGCGAGATTGACTAGATGGATCCTTCTACTAAAGGAGTTTGATATTTAGATTAAGGATAAGCCTGGAGTCAAGAATGTGGTGGTGGATCATCTCTCCCGATTAGAGCATCTTGAGGATTCTGAGCAGATTGATCCTAATCTCTGAGACCTTCCCAGATGAGGCGATCCTTGCTATCGCCTCTCTCCCATGGTACGCTGACATTGTGAACTATCTTGTTGCCAAGAAAGTTCCACAAGGTTGGCCCAGGCAGCGATTTGAGACCTTCCTCGCAAAGGCCAAGTTATACCATTGAGAGGATCCTGTCCTTTATCATGAAGGAGGGGATAGCGTCTGGCGTCGGTGCATTCCTCAGGAGGAGCACCATAGCGTCCTCACTTACTGCCACAAGCTTGAGGCAGGGGGACATCACTCTAGGAGGAGGAGGACACAAAAAGTGCTCCAATACAACATATGGTGGCCTACCCTCTTCAAGGATCTGATGAATTCGTGAAGAGGTGTACTAACTGTCAGAGGATGGGCACTTGTGGATAGCGTGATATGATGCTGATGCAGCCCATTCATTTCTGTGAGGTTTTTGACGTATGGGGCATCGATTTCATGGGTCCATTCCCTAAGAGTCAGGGATTCGAGTACATTCTGTTGGACGTTGATTATGTGAATCGTTGGGTTGAGTCCATCCCTGCCCAAACCGCAGATGCTAGGACTGTATGCAGATTTTTGAGGAAGAATATCATTTCAAGGTTTGGGGTGCCTAGAGTATTGATATCTGACGGGGGGTCTCATTTCGTCAACGACAAGGTAAAGGCCCTTGCTAACGAGTTCAGCATTGACCATCGAGTAGCCACACCGAATCACCCTCAGACCAATGGTCTTGCTAAAGTGTCGAACAGGGAAATCAAGACTATATTGCAGAAGGTTGTCCGCCCTGACCGAAAGTATTGGTCACAGCTTTTGGACTCAGTCTTGTGGGCATATCGGACGTCCTTTAAGATACCTTTGGGTACATCTCCCTTTCTCCTCGTTTATGGAAATCCCTGCCATTTACCTGTTGAGCTTATGCACAAGTCACTTTGGGCTGTCACATATATACTTTTGGATCCAGTGAGTGTAGGAGACCAGAGGAGGGCAGAATTTGCAGCCCTGGAGGAGCTTAGAGATGTAGCCTTTTCGAGCAGCCTACAGTACAAGGAGAGAGTGAAGGAGTGGCATAATTCTCATATCAGCCACATGCAGTTTGAGACAGGACAGAGAGTATAGTTGTTCGATGCTAGGCTTAGATTATTTCCAAGAAAGTTGCAGAGCAAGTGGAAGGGACCATACCTAGTTCGAAAGGTACATGACAATGGAAGCATTGACAAATCTGAGATGTCATCTTAGTCTACCTTTCATGTTAACGGGAAGCGACTCAAACCATATCTAGATCATGAGCCCCTGGACGTTGACGTTGCCCCTATTCATTTTACGTGAGTTGTGATCTTTGACTCACATCTATTGCATTTTGCGCCTGATTATCACTGTCTTCCGCCTTGTATAGATCCAGATGTCCATATCACACCATTCTTCAGTCCAACACCCCATTTGCATCTTTGATTATGCTATACTTAGGGTGCACTTTACCCTTAGTATAGGCAGGGCGCGAGACTTTTTATTTTCTTTTGATTCTTTTCTACCTCTATTTTGCTGCCTATACTTAGGGATATTTTACCCTAAGTATAGGGGAGGTAGACCCTGTACATCCTTCCACTCGGATTTCCCTTTGTGTACAACCTGCTATACTTAGGATTACTTGATCCTAAGTATAGGGGGAAACACCGAGATTCTTTTCCATTCTATTCTTTCATTCGTCGTTGTTAGTATTGTCTTCCTTTTCACTTCCCTATACTAAGCACGAGTTATGTCTTCTTCATCACTCTTGATTCACTCTGAGGACATCATTCGAGCTAAGTATAGGGGGATGTGGTATATATTTCATATATACTTTAGCCATAACTCGTACTTTGTGTGAGTGTGTTAATAAATAAAATGGCTAAAATCCTTAAAAACCATAAAAATTTGAAATTTTCGTGTACATAAAATTCTTTATTGCACGTACATAGCTACTTACAAAATTAATTTTGTACAAATATTTGTAAAAATGTTTTGTGTGTAAAGAGTTTGTAAATATTTTGATATCAAAATTATGTCTATAGTACACAATTTTTGTAAAATGTTTGAAAAACAAAAAGTTTGCAAAAACCCTCATGTAAATGTGTGTAAATATTTTGCAAAACTTCTACATTTCACTCAAACATTTTGCAAACATTATGTACATTTTCAAAAATTGCATTTTTGTATATACTTGTACCATTTTTCTGAATTATAGTTGACATTTAAACTAGCCTGGAATTAAATTGAAAAATGGAGCTTGATTAAGACCTTAATCCACCTAATTCTAAGAGGAACCTTATAGGGCTTAGGGTTAAGGATTTTCAGGTCCATGGTGACTTAATTCTTTGAGTCCACTAGGCTATGATCATATGTCATCTTGATGAGCCTAAGTAGAACACTTAACAATGCACACTTGACTCTCACAGACAATGGCTTTACTTGCACCAGCACTTTACACCTAGCTCTCTACGGATGAGGTGGTGAGGAGGCAGTCTTCTTTGGCTTGGGATAGCATATGAGGGTAGTACTTCTAGGCGGAACCTCTCTTCTTCTTTTAGTGAAGGAAGTGCATCTCAACTTGGTCTGGTGGCATTGAGGTCTAAAGACAGGAGTTGTGGGTTGTAATAAAGCTTCAAAAGAGGGATAGTCTACTGGCTCAAGAGGAAAAACTCCTTATGTATATATGTTGCACCATGTAGATATGTTGTACATATGCACATCAAAAAAATGTGCAAAAGAAAAGAAAAACTCCAAAAAAGTGGTGGGTCTGAGAGAAAATGAAATACCCACCAGAGTGTATATAGTCAAATAAAGCAAAGCTTATGTTACCTATGCCCATCTCATGAAGCTTGCAACAGGGAGACTTAGCTACACTGGTTAGGCTCCCAAGGATACATGGCTACATTGGCCATGGTCCATTCTATTCTTCCTCCTCTTCTTGAGCCGGTTGAACTTGAACTTAGAAGGGAATACCTCACACCTCGAGGAAAGAACTGCCAGACTAGGGCATTAGAGTTACCTTATTGAGGAGGGTTGTCACTTTGCCATTTCTGAGGTGGGGAGCTACATATCACTTACACAGTACAAGAAAAAATTCATGGTCATTAGAGTTTGTGTGTGGAGACTTGTTCTGATCTGGATTATTAAGGAGTCTTGACCATAGATTGGTGGAACTTAGAGGCTGTTGAATTTTAAATCTAAGTCCAAATAAGGCAAACTAATAATCCAAAGGTCTGACTGAGCTCCATACTTCAATTTAATGAAGACAAGTTTAATAATCAACCTTGAATCACCTTCTTCTTCTTCTTTTCCTTTCTCTCTCTCTTTTCACTTCTTTTTCACATAAGTGTTTGCTAAAGGGACTAGCAAAAGTAAAGTATAGGGGGTGATGAATACTCATTCATCACTCTTTATTCTTTTATTTTAGCTAAATATCTTGGCAAACCATCATTCATATAGTTGTAAATACAATAAATTATCAAGCATGCATTTGTTAATAATTAATAATTAGCATGTATTTGTGCAAAAAAGAATAAAGAAATAAAAGAAAAATAAAAAAATATTTAGAATAACTATTTAGTGACCTAAACCCAAGAGATGGTCCAAAATGGGCCTGATCGCCAAATAAAATAAGTAGAGAGAGATAGGGCCACTCTACCTTATACATACTCCTTCTTATATGTATATATTTTATTTTCACAAAAACAAAATAGAAATGTGTTTTATCCCCTTCTATAATTCTAAAATAAAACAAAAATTAGAAAATAAAATAAAAATTAAAATAAAATTCCCTCTCTACAACCCTGTACATAACACGTTTATATGTATCATATACCTATTTATTTTACACTTGTAAATAACAAATAAAAATAAAATAAAAAATTATTTTATACTCCAAATAATATGTTGTAAATAAATAAAATAAAAAATGGGGTATTTATGAAAAAATAAGAAAATAAAAATAATTGTATAAAATACATAACTATTTTATACCTGTATAACATAATATACTATATACAGTTTAAATTATTTTTCATAAAAATAAATAAAAGTCACTAAAAATAGTTTAGAAAATAATAAACATTTTTCATTTTGAAGACTTTTTAATTTAAAATCATTTTCTATTATTTATTTATTTTACAAATCTTTTTGACCGGGCTATTATCTAATTGGTCCAGGAGGGATGTTGACCCCGGTAAACTGCCCCTCCCGGACCCTCTTGTGCGTGGATCCGATTCCAGACCCATTTTCTCCCATTTTTCTCAATCGAGTCCTGCTCATTCCTGTCCCGATTTCGACGCCCGTGTCTTCCTAGTGGATCAGTGATCCTCGCGAATCCTTAGGGAGCTGCAGATCATCCTTGGATTACGTGCCCTTGCCTGATTGTTCCGACCACCTGGGACGTCCTCTAAATCCTTCATTCTATTCCCCAGGTTGGTTTCTCGTGCCTCACACTCCTCTGCTACCCTAGAACCCTTTCCCATGGTGACAGCAATCGGAGGAGACCCTTGGTGACCGGAGAAGACCGCTGCAGCCGACGCTCAAGACTCGTGGCCGAAGCACCGCCGTGACGAGCCTCCCCTGCCTTCCGCAGCGAGGTTTAGGCGACGACCCCTTTGACAGCACCCTCTGGAGCTCAGGATTCATTTAGGACCTTCAGGTACTCCTCGCATAGTCCTTAGCTCTGAATCTTTCATTTGTCATCTTCCCGCCGCTCCGCCAACTCCGATCAGCCGGTCAGAGCTTCATCACGTCCATCTACCCGCTTCGATCGATGACCCAACTCATCGTCACCCTTCGTGCGCAACCTGATCATCTGAATCTGACTATCCGAGCCAATATTAGGCACTAGGTCTCTTCCCTCGCTACGTCGGAGACCCCCTTTCCATTTACCGCTGCTTCCCTCTATCTAGGTTCAATAACCCCGACTGGAGCACCCCTCCGAGTCTGAGCTTTATCCTGCAGGTTGTAGCACGCATGGAGACCACCCAAATTGCCTTCGACCCGCATTGCTAAAGCTCGCCCAGGTCCCAGCCACCGTCACTCTGATCCCACCGTTAGCGAGCCCATCAGACTTGTCCACCCGACGCGGAGAGGCTTCATGATTCTTCTTCCACCACCCGATCCTTCATCGGACCGCTGGATCACCGTCGGTGCTTTGGTGAACTTCGCCCAAGCGGAGTTCTTCTAGACCTACCTTCTGTCGTTGGATCACTCCCGCGCCCAGATGCCATCACAGCCGTTCAGAGCCTGTAGTTGTCATGCCGTTAGATCTGACATCTAACGGCGCCCGTACGCCCACGTTCGCACCTTTCTCATGACCGTTAAATCTGTCAGTTAGATGCGTCAGAATCGCACGCCCTCGCCTCCACTCAGCGCCTGCCACCTTTCCACCCCCATGAGCGACGCACGAGCTGTAGGGTTAATTTGCTCAAATACCCTTGCATTTATTTTCTTTTATCATTTAGTCTTTAAAATAAAAGTATATAGTAGACGTTTTACATCCATGCCCCTGCAGTTTTTCATATTTACTTTCCAATCCTTGTTGTGTGGCATCACGTGCTTCGTCATGTGTGTTTGTGGGTTATTTGCATTTACTTCCCTGGACTTGTTCTCTGTTATAATTTGAAGTTATAGTTTTAGTATTTGCATTTATACCCCTGTGCGTACTATTTTTTGAGATGTGCTGAATTTGGTCGATAAATTGCAGTTTAGGCCCTATAGATTTCACGCGTGTTATTAGTTAGCCCCTGAAATATGTTTCATTGCAGATAGGTCCATGTATGCTGTGTGTTGAATTTTTGCTTTAATAAATAGCAAATATTGTCCAAAATTCATGAAATTTTGATACATGGCTTTTGCCATGGTGTAGGAATTTTCTATGAATTTTTCGTTTTATTTTGTTGTTGTTTATTATTTTAAAATTCAAAAACCCCAAAATTGTCTCTGTATGTATTTAAAATCCATTAAAAATATTAAAAGTCCTTGAAAATTTCAAAAAAATGTTATTTGCTTGCTTTAAGTTGTTTTTGTTTCTGTCCAATTTTGTTGCATTTCCATATATAAAAACCATAAAAAATATTAAAGACTAAAAACCTTAGAAAAATTATTAAAAATCCAGTATAAATTAAAAGATGCATTTCCACTTGCTCTGGTTAGGTATTATTTTCTAGTTTATCATAAAATTGCTGCATGAATTTATAACATTTTAAGCAATTTTAAATTGCCTTTAGATTCTGGTTGTACACTATCTAGCATTTTTGGCCTTGTTTAATTTTTAGAAAATTAATTAAAAATCAGAAAAATTCAAGAAAGTTAACAAAATATTTGAATATTTTAAAACCCAAAAATATTTTTATTTGAATTTTTGAGTGTTTTTGAGGCTTTAAATAATTGATTGATTAAGTATTTTTGAGTCCTTTTAGCCTTTTTCTTAATATTAAAAATTACAAAAAAATGAAAAATTAAAAACCACCATTCTTTTTGTTTTTCTTCGACTCCCGACTACTGCATAGATTTCGCATATCATGCTCCTTGTCTTCAACCCTGGTAGCTATACCAGGTAAAATAAAATAGCGAGACCGTTATTTCTTTGCTTGATTGTTTGATTTTTTGGTGGTCTTCTCTTTTTCTTGTTGAATCCCCCATCCGAGTGGTTGAGGTCACATCGACCATTGATACCTTTCTCCCTTAGTCGCTCGGGATTTTCGGGCTCATCAAGCAATTCGGACAAACTCTCTAGATTGGTCAATTTATTGAGCTCGACCACCTTCTTGTAAATCAGTTCAACCACTGTTAGCTTATCA
Source organism: Ottelia alismoides (assembly GCA_037367405.1). NCBI lineage: Eukaryota > Viridiplantae > Streptophyta > Magnoliopsida > Alismatales > Hydrocharitaceae > Ottelia > Ottelia alismoides. Next base: position 188,423 of record JAZKJV010000478.1, on the reverse strand, counting down.
ATATAAGTCTCATATCGAAACTTTGATTGGTGGATAGATTATTCACAGTCTTCTTTCCCCGTTCTTATGATAAGAGTGCAAGATGGTTGTGCAAGTATGCCCATGTAATGGTTTGGATTGGATACCTTCTCGCACCTTACTAGACAGTGTCTCATGTCAGCCCATTTAGCTTCTTCCATAAGAAGCACTCACCAACCCTTGAATTTCTGGGTTCAGACCACTTACAAGACTCTAGACTAACATCATCTTAGTTATGTCATGCTCTGGGCATTTCTGTATTAGATCCGTAAACCTTCCCAAGGTTTCATAAAACAGTTCATTCATAAACCTGGGTAAAGCTTTGGTTTTAATTCTCATATGATTATTCTACTCAATGAGTAGAATTTCTTTAATAATAGGGTGTTGAACACATCCTATATTGAGACCACCTCTCCTAAATTTTTCATCCAATTAAACAGCCTTATCTGTTAAGTCAAAGGGGACAGCTCTCAACCTAAAGTAGTCTTGACTAACACTAGGATGATACAGGTTCTCACAGACTAGGTCGAAGTACCACAGAAAATAATAGGGTTCTTCATGGTTGTTTCCATTAAACTTTGGGAGCAGCGCACTTAAATGTGGTTTGTGCTCGAATGCATCCTAGAGTGTACTAGTCTCAGCCAGTTGTATCAATCATAGATCTCGCGAGGGGTGAACCCAACGTACAAAAAGCCTGGCAATAGAGATGGGGTAGAACCCTGAAAAGAAGGGCATTGTCCATAGGATCCCTTGACCAGGAGAAGCTAGGGCTACTATGGGGGTCGGGAAGAACTAGCTGCTCTTTCTGATTGGGCCCCTACGCAGCCGCGGTACCTTATTACTTCCCCCGGCCGTGGGGTGGAAGTGGTCGAAGCAACTACTAGACGCTCCAGTAAAGGCTCGAAGCACTGCTAGAAAGACCCCCTGAAAAACACATGCCCCATCCCAGCTCCTTTCAAATCTCTTTCTCGAAAATTGCGGAGACGCCAAGAAGATGACATTGTCACATGATCGAGTTCTTTTTAGAGTAGGCAGGAATTTTCCCACCCGAACTTCTCTCGGGACCAGGTGTCGCGTGGCGAGGTTTCGAGCTTATTATATGAAAGTCTAGTGGCGGGGGGTGGGAATGGGCAAAGGGGCTTTGGGGGGTGGTCTTCCTTCAATTGTCATTTAGAGGGTGAGAAAGAAATGGGGGGAGTAAACAAGGTGACTTTAATGCCCGACTTCTCTATAATCTACTAGAAATAAAGGCTTTCTGAGGGCACGCCTCTCTCATTCTCCCTACTCGGTGGCAGTTCTCGGGCGAATTCCAGACTCCTCCAGCATTTCGACTGGCATGTACCAGACTGCTTAATGACTGCAGGGATTTTCCCAAGCACATTCATTGAGAGAAAAATTGATATGAACCAGTTCATATTCCCAGAAATGATAATCAGCTCAGATTCCAAGATCAGATTCAGTCCTCGTCCACCCACTCCTTGCAGTCGTTCAAAGCTCCAGCCTACCCCCCATCCATATAGGGGCTACCTCACTCACCTTCCACTAATACGTGAAAGATGGAAGATGATGAGGGAGAAGGCGGCAGCCATTCAGTTGTCTGTCTGTTGTTTAAGTGGGCAGGGACTGGCCTTTCGCGATCAGTCCTCTCGTACTAGGGTTGGCTCCTCGCAGTAAGCGAATTTATAGTCCAGGTGTCGACAAGGGATGAGACTAGAAAGCAGAATTGAAGCAAGAAAAGAGTTGGGGCGAGGCATTATCTACGCGGGAAAAGAAAATGACCTCAGAAAAAGAAGAGAGGTAGAGAGGGCAAAGGCTAGGAGAGATGCTGCACTGCATTGAAGAAAAAAAAGTACTACATCTAGAGGTCCTCTTTCACCTCTCGATCAGGAAGTGGAAAAGCTGTCTGCTCAGGCCCTATCTCATTTCTCAATGCTCGGCCGATATCGAGACTATACTGATTAACGATGTCCATCATGCTGCAGGTCGGGAGGTATGTATCTTCTATTACTTCCTCGTTGATGTTAATAGTTGCTTGAATTTATCCTAGCTGAGCTCCCATTCATTCATTACACTGATCGACTGTCGCCAATCGATCCTAAATAGCTATCATCGAGTCCATTGTTGTTCTTGTCCTCATTTGGTCTCTTCTTAGAAGGCATTTTGTCTTCTACACCTTCAAATAAGGAGAGATTCAAATTAGAACTTGGTGTATAAGGACATGAGGTTCTATCAAAGATAAGGGTTTCTTTGGTAGAAGGAGAATTAAAGATAGGATTAGTTCGGGATCAATTAGACCCTAATAGTGACTTACTGGTCTTGATTTTGAGAAGAGGGTCATCCCACGATGACGAATCTATGACTCTCACTCTTTATTCTTTTATTTTAGTTTCATCTTTTGGTAAAAAATCTATAAATAAGTGTAAATACAATAAATTACCACTATGCATACCATTGTTAATATTGCATAATTAACACCATTTTCCCAAAAATAAAAGAATAAAGAGAAAAGAAAACGAAAAGAAGGATGTTATTATGAAAAAATATAGATTGGCCTAAACCCTGAGAGAAGGTCAATCATTGAATTGATCGACAAGGAATAAAGTAGGGGGGATAGGGTCCTTGTATATTCATCACTATGCATTTTATGTACATATCATTTCTCCTATTTTATTCATCCATAAAAGACATCAAATCAACCTATTTTCTTAATAAAAGTTGTACGTAAAAATGTTTTCTTAACAATAATAATATTTGTAAAATAAAGTGTTGTACATAGTACAAATAACATCACTCATGAAAAGCCACACAACAAGAACTTAAAAGATCAATTCCAGCTCCATATTAATTCAAATTCTTCCAAAATCACCTTTATTGGATTCTAAATTAAATTATCTTTCAAATGAGGGTGGTTCCATAAATTTTGGAGTTATGAGGTAAAAATTCATTTTGGGTGCATTGTATAATCATATGATATCTATACTTGTAAATATGTATATTTCATTATTTTAATTCATAATTTGTGTGTATAGTATTTTTAAACACTTGTACATACTCCTAAAATAAAATAAAAATAAATAAAAATTAGGAAAATACAAAATAAAATAAAAACAAAATCAAAAGTTCATTGTACAAAAGCCAGACTTGTGCATAGTGTATATAACACTTATTTATTTAATACTTTTATTTAATTTATAAAAATCAAATAAAAATCATTTTATACTCCTAAAATTATGTTGTAAATAAATAAAATATAAAATAAAAGATATTTATGTAAAAATAATATAATAAAAATAAAAGAATAAAATATATACATATACTTAATATCCTATATTATATATATTATATATAATTTCATAAAAATAATTAAAAATCACAAAAAATCTTGAAAATAAATAATAATTTTCATTTTTACTAATTTTATTTTAAATTCATTTACTATTTTATTTTTATTATTCTTTGATTTGTTAATTTTGAATTTTCTGATTGGTCAACTCGGGTCAACCTTCCCTCCTCCATACCCAACCCGACAACCTCGTCGCCGAACCAGATTTCTTCCCTTTTTTCAGGTCTGATTTAACCACCATTTCCCTCGATTCCTATGCTCAATCCTTCTCCTAAGATCTGTGATCATCACGGATCCCAAGAGGAGTCGAATCTTCCTAGTGTTTCGTGCTTCCACGATTCTTCCAGACCTTGGGAATCCCCTATAAATACTCTCCTCAGCCACACTTGCCTCTCAGCTCATTCCTCGTGCCCCTTCCTCCATTAGCACCTCTAAGACTATGATAGGGTATGTATGGAATCTACTGGAGCTCGATTTTATGGTTGGGCGTACATTGCTCATACGTGGACGGAGCACCTCCGCCGCGTGCAACCTCCCAGGTCTTCTGCAACCTGGTCGAGGCCACAACCATTCCTTCCTATCCGTCTGACGTTGCTGACTTCATCAGAAGCTTCAGGTAGCCTCTACGCCTTCTGCATTTCCTCTTCCATTTTGATTTAACGCATCAACTCCTCCTCCAGATCACTTGCTCTGACCAGCCAGTTGGAGCCCCGTATCACCCATTTACCCGCTCCGATCGCATACCCTGCTCATCCTCCATCTTCCAGCACACTCTGACTCCGTTGGATCTTGCTCACAAGAGTAGGATTAGGATCAGTTTCCCTCCTCTGCTTTCACCGGAAACCAACCTCCAATCCCCTAGCCGCTTCTGTGATTTTATATGAAATAACTAGATTGGAGCTATGCACCCAACTCCCATCATCCCTTGTAGATACCGGCGTGCACTAGGGAGTTCATCCCGAGCTTCATCGGAGGTGGCAGAGCAGTTCCAGGTGGACCGCCTCTGAATGGAGCTTCTAGCTGTTCGTCTCCTCATCCGATCCCACTAGACGACACGGAGCACCATTGTGAAGACATCGGTCCTCAGGGAGCTTCGATCCAACCCACAGATCATCGTATATTTTCGATCGAAATCCACCAGCTACTAGTTCTTCCAGCACCCACCATATCTATCAGATGGGACCCTCTTCTGCCAGATATGATCTGGGTCATTCTTCCATGCCCAGCTCATAATGGTTCGATCAGATCCCCAATACATCTGAGCCATACGTCAGTGCCAATCCTTTTCAGCCATCAGATCCATACTGGTGCACCAGATCTGATCGTACATCCTCGACATTCTCTGACCGTCAGATCGTTTTGTAGGGCTCCATCAGAACCGTTAGACCTCACGTGCCCGCCACACACCTGCATGGGTATATTTCCTGTTTACCCAGCACTTTGTTTTATTTAGTTTTAATACAATAAATGTAATTTGTACTTAAAAGTATTTGCATAAAGGACCTTGTAATTTTAATGTTTGCATTTTAGTCCATTTGAGTTGAAGTCATGTGTATCTTCAAGTGCTTTTTGGTGTATTTTCATATTTCACCACGTACTTTGAACGTGTTATTGAATGAATGGAATGTTTTGAACATTGTATTTATGCCCTGTGTGCCTGGTTCCACTTGCTGCGCGTTTGTTTTTCTGGATTAATTACGTAGAGGCCGCTAGATTTTAATTAATTGTTATTTGTAAGGTCTTAAAACTTAAAGTATTTGTAGTTTGGTACCTAAGCACTATTTTTAATTGCAGTCTTTTATTAATTGCAATAAATAGCCAGTTTACTCCAAAACTACCTAAAAATCATCTAGCACTCTTCTTTGCAGGTTGAATTTGTGGAGATTTTTGTCCATTTTCTATTATTAAAAATTCAAAAACATCCTAAAAAGACCCTGTTTGTTTTAGAAAATTCATAAAAATTTGAAAACCCTTCAAAAATTCTATAAAAAGTATAGTAGTTGTATTTTATAATCTCTTAGCTTCTATATAAATTTTGTTGGAAAATACCTTACAACTTCCTAAAAATTTATAAAATACTCAAAAACTAATAAAAAGCATATAAAATCAAAACAAAATCCAAAAATTATGATTTCAATTCCTATTTGTAGTTATTTCTTCGTAGTTTTCCATAAAAATCACTTCCAGGTGTTTTGAGCATTTTAAAAATACCCCTAGCTATGCACTGTTGGCTTATTTTATCATGGTTTGATATTCAGAAAATCACAAAAAAACCAAAAACTCCCAAAAAATCCCCCAAAATACTTCAAAATATATTAAATCCTAAAAAAATACTTTATTTTTATGAGCATTTTTGACCTATTTGAAATATACAAAAATATTGCTTGCGTATACTTTTATCGTTTATGCATACTTATCTTATGTTGAGAAATTAAAAATTTGAAAAATTAAAAACCACCATAAAGCTATAAAAATCCTTTGATTTCTTTGAATCGGCTGCTTAGTGTTTAATTGTGCTCCTTGAGTTTGACCCTAGCCGCTATACCTGATTAATAAAAGTAGCAAAATCACTTGTTTTCTGTATTTGATTCATTATTGGTTTGAATAATCTTCTCGTTAGTCGTATTGATTGATTAGGGTCACAATGACAACTTAATTCTACATTGAACTCTAGTTGGTTTTTGCGGTTATCAGAGTGTCGTCGTTGCTGGGGAGCACGACTAAGTAGTTAGGATTTTTTGCTTATTTTTGTTTCTATCATTTATAATTGTTTCTAACCTCTGTATGTTTTGCTTTTTGTGAGAGGGATTGCTTGGAGTACGACTCTTTTTGCTTTGGAGGGACCCGTACATGAGGAACATGAGCAATTATATTAGATAGAATTAGTTTAGTTTTATTTTTGCAAAAACTATTGTAATAACTTAGACTCTTGGACTTTTTTAGACACTTGAACATTATTCGAGGTCTGTTTCGTCGATACTGGTGCACTCAGGGGACCTCATCAGATTTTTCGTGTTTCTCCCGTACTTTAATTTTATTTGTTTTCTGAGGTTTTAGCCCATAGATATAGGTTTTATTCTGCTTGAGCTCGGTAGAAACTAAGGTCCAAATACCTAATAGAATTTATGTTCCTATAGATCAAGATTGGACTTTATAAAATAAAACGCTAACTTAAATTGGATTAGAGACTTTGCGCCACGAGAGGTCGTATAAAGTGCTTGCAGGAGTCATTGTGGTGGGCACCGATCATCATCTAAGACCGGACTCAGGGCTCTCTTCTAATTAATTAGCACCAGTTCTTCCTATTAATAGAATCTGTTGTCTTAGGATGATTTCCTCGTGCATCATTTAGATTAGTTTTAATTTTGTCTTAAATTATGCACGGATGACTTTGCATGTAGATTGTTGGAGCAAGGTACACATTTCTGACTATGCATGCATCATTGAATTTCATAGCATATCGGCTTTTCTGTCTTCCTCCCCCTGTTTTATTGGACTTAAATAAGGAAATTGAAAAATTCTTAGATGTTATTTTATTCAAAAAAATACCTAAAAAGTGATAACCAATAAAATCGGGATTGCTAAAGCACACTTAACCTAAAATAGAACTTAATTACAAAATTTTTTTTGGAGAGAGTAACCCCCTCCTTGTCAGATTTTATTTGCTGGGAATTGAGCAACCGCATACTAGGATAGAGCCACGCCTGAACTTTCTTCAGACTACTGGTTCTAACAAAATGATTAGCTATTCTCCATTGAGTATTTGTGGGTAACTGGTAAACGGTCCGTCTTGGACATGTGATCCCACAACGAGCCATTATGCAATAAATGTTATTGCAAATATCATTTTCTGATCTGAAATGAAGAATAACTAATTTACATAATAGGTCCCTTAGTACAATTAGTGTTATGTACCATGGCCATCTTAATGATCATACAGTTGTTTATTCAATTGTTGAATCATAGAGGCTGCTGCTTGGATAAATATCTAAAGAGTTAGATTGAGGACTCATCAAGTATCGTCAAATTATTATTAAGAGATGATCTCCAGTCTGAGAAGGAGATGGCAATCCTTTCTCTAAAGGTTGATATTTGACCAACCTCTTGATACGAATCCTCTACATAAAAATAGATATTCATAGGTGTCGGATTAGTTAGGTCAAAGAGTTGACTTAACGAGATCGAGATAACCAAAGACCTATTTCATATGTTATAACAATATAGGCATGCATCCTCTGACCGGAGACATATGTGTTACTATATGTCTGAGTATGTACATTTGGCAGACCAATAGATTGATGACTAATCAAGGTCTATACACTGATATGCCAGTGTGCATGCAAGGGCATATGAGAAATACGATCTCTCAAAGGGATTATACAGGTTCACTAACCCGGAAGACATGAGCTCACTCATGAGATATTGGTAAGGATCAAATTTCGTCTCACTTTGGAAGCTTGACTGAATTTGTAAGGTTTGATATATGCTTTTGGAAAGTATATGATCAACACCTAGGTATGATATATGCTTTTGGAAAGTATATGATTGATACCAACTCCCAATGATCAAATGAGAACCTTTATGATAAAATCCTAAAGGAGATAGTCTAAATGAGATCTAAAACTTTGGGATTATTCTGGGTCTTCCAGTATATAGGATGTACATGTATTAGGAATACCTGCGGGTGATGTGATCATAAACGATTGTATAACCATGACGCTTCCATTCTGAGGAAGTGATGAAATAGGTCTGGAATTTAGTGACTCTTCTCATAGAGAAGTGATCTGATCTTAGTCCTAATGTTGGACCTTGATCTGAATGTGATTCAGATATAATAAAATGATTAGATCTATGATGTTAATTTAATCAAACATCTATGAGAGGTCCGTAAGATCTGGATTTGAGATTTGATCTCAATATCCAAGTTACTATATGTGGAACAATTTATACTTGAAAGGGTTCATGGATAATTTCGTTGTTGATATATGTCTCTGATAATTGAGAAATTGATAATTAAATGTGATTTAATCGTCATGAATAATATGAATTTGATTCATATTATAAGGAGAGTTATCCTAGATATGTAAATGTGATTTAATTATCAAAGATGTGAATAATGTGAATGTGATTCATATTATTTGGTCATAAGAGAATAGAGATCCAAGATGATTAAATGTGATTTAATTATCAAGGACATTAATAATGTGGATAGCACTATCCATATTAATCATATATATTATAAATGTAATTTATGATATATAAGAGGGAGTTATTTGTAAATAACATTTACAAATTAAATGTTGATGTGAATTGGATTCACATTGGACAATTAATTGAAAATGTAATTTACATTTTATTTTGGATTTGTGAATGTGATTCATATTTTTCTAATGGCATGATTGCAATATTCACAAAATTATTATGAATTATTTTTGTAGAATAATTTACAGGTGTTGTTGTAAATATTGGAGATTTCCATGAAATAATGTAATCTCGTGAGATTAGAAGAGATTGCCTCTTTCGTAGTTGAGAGGGTGGATGTCCACCAACTCCCATTAGGAAAGGGTGGTCGTCCAATCCTCTCTAATGGAAGGAGGCAATCTCCATTCCATAATCTACATTCTTGATTGATTTAATTTAGGATTGATTAATATTGATTTTTTAATATATATTTAATCTAAATTAAATTAATTGTTGTTGTGTTTCTTCAACAAAATCATGGACATTGAAAAAAGCACAAATCAATCTCATCCATTGATTATGTGTAGTCGATGTGATTGTGATCCCTGGACTCCCAAAATATTATATAAGAAGAGGCACCCATTACTCTTCAAGTTATAACATCAATTACATCATCAATTACTAAATCCATATGTTCTCTCTCTCTCTCTCTCGCATTCTCTCTACACGCCAACTCTCTCTCTCTCTCTCGTTCTCTCATTGTGGCCATCCACCATGGAGCCCTAGAGAGAGTCGACATCGTCACAACATCGTCATTATGCTGTTGGATTGTTTGCTCGTGGATCTCCGTATCCTCCAGTGCACCTCACTCGTGAAGAAGACATCGGATCTTGTGTGACGAGAATAAGAGATTCGTCGCTTGGATCTTCAACATGGATTGCGAGAAGCACCACACATTTCATCAACGTGCTTGCAAGCGTCTCCTCCGTCAGATTGGATTTGAGACAGGAGGTCTCTTCGTTTAGAGACTCGACTGCAACCACGCTTATAGAGGTAAACCTAAAACTTGTTTGCAGTTTAGATGAAACAATCCGAGCAGTGTTCTTGGATCTTGTGGTTTTATCACATTAATTTTTTTTAAATTTTGCTACCTCGAGCAACTAGTGCGACTAGTCGCTCCCGATCGCATACGATGTGATCCTCACGCTTCCATGATACTCTTAAGGATCCTCTCACATCCTTCAAGTGGTATCAGAACTATAGGTCGGAGGTTTTGGATACGATCCATAAACCTAAGATGACATGGACATTTTTAGGTTTGTGAAGTTTCATCGCATTTCATTCACGCAACCCTGTTTAGTGTGTTTTTTCGCCCTATTTAAAAGTGTGTAAACAGGAGATTATCACATGAATAATGTTTCCCATTAAATAAGGAAACCGTGGGATTTGAGTTTGCGTGATTTGGAATCTAGTTGCTCAAGTTAGGATAATTTTAATGAACATGTGATGAATCTGCATTTCATCATTTGTATTCATTTATTTTAGCTTAAAATCCCTTATAAACACATGTATATAATACTAACTCCATATTCTTACTAACTTGCATCTGTGTGTAGATATTGTACACTTCTTACCATTTTAACCTAAAATAAATAAAGAAAGAAAGAAAGGAAAAATAAAGAAAAGAAAAAAGGAAGATTGTATATATGTAATAGATACATGCTGACCTGAACCCCAAGAGAAGGTCAAGTCTTGACCTGATCGACTAGGAATAAAGTAGGGGGAGATAGGATCCTTAATCAGAAAATCTAAAAAATGTGTGTGTTGTGTATATTTGTATACTACACTATTTTATTTGTACATAAATTTGACCTCAAACAAAATAATTTTCAAAACAAAAGTTGTAAATTAAAATGTTTCCTAATTAATAAAAATAATTGCACAATCAAATCATGTACAGAATAAAAGCAACAACACTTGGAAAAAGCCACTATGAAAGACCAATTTCAGCTTCATATGAAATCAAATTGAACCAAACTCACTTCCATTGTATTCTAAATTAAATTATCTTCAAAATGGTTGTGATTTCATAATTTTTGGAGTTACGGGTGAAAAGTTGGTTTTCTGGGGTGGTTTGTGCAATTTTCCCATGTATTTGTACATATTGTATTTGTAAATATTTGTAAATATTTTTAAACTATTTGAACAAAAAATAATAAAAAATTTAAAACAAAAAAACTAATTTCCTTATTTGACTTTGTATATAATGTACTATATGTATATAGTATCTGTATATAGTTGCTATTCTCAAATAACCACCACAAAAAAATAAAAAAAATAACATTTAATTTTCAAATTAATAAAGTGACGAACATACAAAAAATAGTTAATTTTTTTAATTAATCTTTGCACTAATCTTTTTACTTTATCTTTGTTTCTCTCTTATCTCTTATCTTCATCCAAAAATTCAAAAATTCAAATTTCAATTCCTATCTTTTCTATTTATATGGCTCCTTCTCCATCATTTCAATTTGCTCAATCTTTGGTGAGAGGAGCCTGATCTCCAAGAGTGTTCTTATCGCAGAAGGTTACCTATCCTATGAGCCGTCTGGTGACACCGAGTCGGCATTCGTCGAGGTGATCAAGGTCTTTTCTGCTCCCAAGGTGAGATCCACACTTTCTTCTCTTATTTTTCATCTAGATTAACCTTAGTTTAAATTTTCGCATTTTTATTTCATCATCATTTTTTTCTCTAGATCTTAGAATCCATCACGATTTGATCCGCCACCGACTCGATTTTTCATTTCACCTCTTGATCTATTCACGTCTTTTCTACCTTGCACAATCTCTCACCTCCAACCATGCACGATGGTCGGAGATCCGGTTCCATCCACCGTTTTCCATAGAACGACACTCGTTCACGTATTCTGTTTTGATTTTGGGATCGAGTCATCATACTTGCATCCTAATTTATTAAAAAATTAAAAAAATAAAAAATATATATTTGCTTTCTTTCTCTCTAACATTTGTTTTGGAGGATCATCTAAAAATAAATAAAAAAAGAAAATAAAAAGAAAAAAATTATGCCATTCTGTTTTAAAAATAATAATAATACATGTTTTATTTTTTATTGTCAATTTCTCTATTTCAGATTTACAAAAAAATATAAAAATAAAAAAAGTTTTTTATTATTGTTTACATTTGAAAAAAAAACAAAAAAATAATGAACGGCAGCAGGCGCCACCCCCCATCCATCCGCAGGCAGCGCCCGCACCCACCGCTCCTCGCCGGCATGCCATCACTACTGCTTGGAGCGGCCCTCCATTTGCATACGCTGCCTTCGCCGTCGTGCGCGGCACCGTCGCCCTCCAGCCCGCTCCGTCGTGCGAAGCCACTCTCCATCCCCTCGCATCATTCTTCACCGCATGGACTTGTACTGCCCCTCGCAATGCCACGGCCTCCCAGCGCCAACATATCTTCGCGTCGCTTAGTAGAGCATAACCATCTGCCGATTGCCTTCTGGGGCGGAACCGCTGTTGTTGGGGAGGAACCCTGCTACCCGCCTGCGTGCGTGCTCGCCACCATCTGGGCGAAGACCCGCGGCCTCCACCGCGGCTTCTTCCTCAACAGTCCGCCAGGACCTCAACCACCCACACAGAGGAGTCACTACGCCACCTAAGCATCGATCCGTCCACCGCCAGCCGGTGTTCGTTCCCGCGTCCACCGCTCATCATCTGCCGCCCCTAGAAGAGAACGGTGGCGCCCTTGGCCCCCCTTTGCTTTCCCTTTGGTGCTTTTTGGTAAACAATGAAGCAAGCATAGAACCCTAGTTTTTAAAAATAAAAAAATTTGCCAAAATTGCATACAAGCTCTTGGAAGCTCTACATATTGCAAAGAAGACCCATCAGAACACGCATGTGTAGTGCACGAGCTAGCCCAGGGAAATTAAGTTTTCTATCCGCTATTAATTTCTTGTTATATTTTGATACGAGAACTCCAAACAATTTCTTTTCGGTCCATCTTATCCAGACTTTATTTAGTGAGCTTTTATTGATCAAATAAATAGCATTTATTCCTAAAAAATTCTCATAAAATTAAATTAGACTCCTCCGGTGAGCATGTTCATTGTATAAATTTTGCATTTCTTTTAATTTTATTTGTTATTATTATTAAAAAATAAAAAATAGTGTATTTTCTTTTCCTTAAATTAAAAAATTCATAAAAACTTGAATATTGATATAAAAATTCCAAAAAAATAGAGTAGCTTTATTTCATTGACTTTTAATTTCTATGCAAATTTTGTGCTTTAACTATTTATAAAAACCAACAAATATGAAAATACCAAGAATATTTGAAATCATAGAAAATTCTACAAAAAAAACCAAAATTTCTCATTTCACTTCATGTTTGTAGATATCTGTCTATAGTTTATCATAAAAATAATTTCCAAGAGTTTTAGGCTCTTAAAATATTTTTAAGTTGCAAATTACTTCAAGATGTGCATTGTTTATCATTTTTGCCACTGTTTGATTTTTAAAAATGCTAAAATATCTGAAAATTCTACAAAAATTTCAAAAACATTTCAAATCCTTTAAAACCCAAAAATATTTTCTCCAGATTTTTCTGAGTATTTTTTATATAATTGAAAAATACAAAAAGAGTGTGGTGAGTGTATTTCTTTCTTTCTGCATATTGTTCATTATTTAAAAATTAAAAATAAATGCAAAATTTAAAATCACTAAAACTTTGAAAATAAGAAAATAAAAAATAGAAAAAAATAATAAAAAAATAAAAAAGAGAAAAATTCCACAAAAAAACCAAGGATAGTTTCTTTTAAGATTCCAGCTTTTTCTCTTAATTGATTTTTCATCGATTATTTGAATAACCCTCGAGAATCGTAGCCTCCCTGAGTTCGATCCTTTCTGCTATACAGGTAAATAAGTAGCAAAAATATTTCTCTTGCTCCACATTATTTTCTATAATTATTTTGCAGCAAGAGAAGAAAAAAATTTGTTTGTTTGATTCGGGATTTTTTTCGGGATAACGACGACTTTGTATCATTAATTATTCTCAAAGATCTGTCCCGACAAAACGGTGTCGTTGCCGGGGAAATAAAATTAAAACTAAAAAAAACGAAAAAAATCCTGCATCAACAAAATGACATCGTTGCCGGGGAGGCACAACGAGGGTAGTTAGGTTCTCTTTTGACCTGCTATTCTTGGTTGTATATATTTGTATATATTTTTCCACATTCACTCCAATTTTCATATTCACGGTTTCATTTTTATTTTTTCTGCTTATATTTGATAATTGTGTTTCTTACACACTATCTCTTTTTCTTTTTCTTGTGATGGCCCGGGAACAAAGGAGGCGATCCTAGGAGAGTCGAATCACCCAAGCGAAGCGGAGGCGACTTGATTCTTTACCAAGCCACATGATAGCATGAGAGGAGGAGAAGAAGAATTGAAGAAGACAAAAAAGACTTATTTATTTATGTATTTATTTTTCTAGCATTTGAACTCGTGTAAACAGACATTCATTTGTTGCGGGATCTGTTTTGCCAAGTGCCGGTGCACTTGGGGGATCTCACCGATTTTGTTTTCATCGCCTTATTTTCCTTTGTTTCCCGCGGATTTCAAGAGCTACCTATTGATTACTTTAATTAAAATGCCTCAGTCAGGTAATTAGTTAGGTCCAAACACCCTAAACAAGGATTTCTCTACCTATGGAATAGAGCATAATTGGAATTAGTCAAATTAATCTATTCATGCCGGTTAATAGAAGCTATTGTTAGGATGGTTCACTTGCATTTGCATATAGGTTAGTTTATTTTTTTGTATTTTAATTCTGCGCGGACCACTTGCATGTAGAGTGTTGGCGATAAGGTACGCATCTCTAACTACTACATGCATCATCGTGTTTAATCGCGCATTGGCATTTCCTATCTCCTTCCTTGTTTTCACTCACATAAGTTAAAAAGGAAATTGGACACTAGGTAGGCGATCCATTGAAATTATTTAAACCAAGTGATAACTTCCTAAAAGCGAGACTACTAAAGAAAACTCGACCCTAAAATAAACATAAGGAAAATCATTGTTTTGGGGAGAGTAACCCCCGTCTTGTTTGATTTATCTGCAGCGAGAGAGTGACCCGCACATTAGGATAGAACCACGCCCGAACTCTCTTCAGACTACTATCTTGTGATTAGTAGTTCTCTATTAAGGATTTCATCGGGTAGCCAGTAATCGATCCTGGATTTCCTTAGCAGAGTGGGCAGATCGGGTAGCCGATAACCAGTCCGCACCCATACTGGCTGGGAAAAACTAGTTGTGAGATTAGGACAGTCTCATGGGAGCATTGGGTTCCAAACAGCTCGCTTTAACTGCTCTGATATATTGCATTCTCACCATAATCTAAAAATTGACAAGATAATTGATCGAACCTTTACGGTCTTCACATTGCGTTAAGTTGGTGAACTGGAGGGTTGTATTGTGTTTGATTGCTTTTGTGCATACTAGATCCTTCTACGCATTTGCGCCTTTTTCTCCACATATTTTGACTTGACCCCCATGCTCTCCCAATCTCGTCTTTTATTTTGAAGTTGGCCGATTGGAGTTATTTTAATCCGATCTCCGCATATACCTCGTACCCTCCAGCCGATCCGCCTTCCTTTTTCCAGGAGGACTTTCCTCCAGATTTTTGTTTATATCCACCTAACCCATTATTTCAGGAATCAGACGATGATTTTCACCCAGCCTCATTCCACTCACCCGACCCTGTGATTTTGGAGTCACCTTTCATGGTATCCACACTTGAGACCCTGGACCAAATGATGGAGCATCTGAATTCGAGGATTACCAATCTTTTTAACATAAGCACGAGCGAGAATGTTGCTCCACTATTTGAGGATATGGACTCACTTAAGGTTAATCATGAGAGCATACAATCACCCAAAATACAAAAAATAAGAAAATTTTAAAAATCCAAAAAGATTCTGGGAGATACATTATTGATTTATTTTGTGAGGAGACGACACCCATGACAAACCATTTTCCCACACAGTCATTCACCACATGTCCCAACCTTGACCCTGAGGATGCCACTATACAGACTGCTCTTGGAAATCCTCATGTATATGTTGATTCTGATCTCCTCCCTCGTACAGAGAGGTCCAAAAATTCAAAAAATGTTAACTGAACCTGAAGTGATGGGAACACTGCCTATGCCATCTCTCACCGTCCACGTTTTAAGAAAGGGAACACTGCCACACCTTTTGTGAGTTGCTCCATATCTGACTATTCTTGTGATAACACTCTCCTTGACGGCGGTTCGTCAATCAATATAATACCCTTCTCTATGGTACAGTCTCTTCATCTTCGGCCTCTCAAGAAAATCAGGATGATAGTAAAATTTGCTGATGGATCTATCAAGAGGTCGAAGGGTATTCTAGAAAATGTTGTCATTCTTATTCAGGGCATGAATTTCAACTCAGATTTTGTCGTAGTGCCCATGGAGACCTCCACTCCTGTAAAGCACCCTCTAATCATCCTGGGACGGCCTTTCCTCACCTCTACGAGAGCCGTTATTGATTATGGATCTGGAGAGATTCGCTTTCGTTCTGATGTAGGGAGCGATGTGTTGATCATTGACCAGAGGCCTGCATCCCATGAGAGTGTGCCCGCATTAGCCAACCCCAAGGACCTTGACCTTAATGATAATATCAGAGATTCTTGTTGTATATTGGATGATAATGAAACCCAAGAGTTCCTATTCAACGAGGAAGACTCGGAAAGCATAGACCTTGGAGTTCCCCCTTCTCGTATGTGGAGATGCATTGATGACATCCGCGGGATTTACACGATAGACACCCTAGAGCGAAAGGCAGACTCTGAGACTAGACAGGATGAACATGATTTGACTACTTTCAATGATGAGTCTACTTTTATTCATCCTGATTCAGATGAGACTAATAAGGCCAAATTTGATTTGATTGCTTTTATAAAGGGATTTGGGCCTTTTGATAAAGATGATGATCCAGTAGAGGCTCGCCAGGATGAAATTTTCCTACTTTTTCAGATAATGATTTCGATCCTTTTTACTTTGATATTTGTGAGACTTCTCAGGCAGCACATGACCACACTACTTCCACTAACCATTCTTGCATTCACACTCTGAGACTGTTGAGGATACATTCTTGGTCGATCCTGATCAGTTCATGTCTAATGGTGACGACCTACACCTTGTCAGATCCATACCTCAGCGGTCCCGTAAAAAGGTTTGCTTTTGACCTTCTTGACCTTTGTACATCCACTCCTTTTGTATATCCTTTCGTTTCATTATTTCTTCTTCCATTTTATCATTCACCCCTTTTCCGTGTGTGTGTGTGTATGTATGTTATACTTAGGATGTGCTTTATCCTAAGTATAGGGGGGTGAATGATTTGTGTTGTTCATCTTTGTCCTTTTCATCACTCTTGTTGTTTCCTATACTTAGGATACTTTACCCTAAGTATAGGGGGTGATTTTGTTCATATCAGTTTTTTATTTTATTTTTGAGTCTGTACATTCTCTTTATCGGTTTTCTCCTTTTGTACAGTCTTCTATACTTAGGATTACTTGATCCTAAGTATAGGGGGATCACTGACTTCTACTCTTTTTATTTTTCTTTTTGAGTCATTGTAGCATAGTAGTCTTTTCATTTTTCTATACTTAGCATGAGTTATGTCTTCCTTTGCCGCTCTCTGATCACTATGAGGATATAGTTCGAGCTAAGTATAGGGGGTGTCGTATATATTGTATATATACTTTAGACATAACTCGCACTTTAAGTTTATTTTTGGGGATATGTATATAAATTTGTAAAATCCACGTGTGTGTCTGTGTTTGTATATAGATTTTGATCACCTGCAAAAAAATAAAAAAAAACACAAAAAACAAAAAAAAATCTTGTATATACTTGTTTATATTTTGCTAACCCTTTTTCCTTTTGAAAAAATACAAAACCAAAAATCTACAAAAAGTTGCATAAAAAAATCTTTCCACATGTCCATCATTTTTCCCTTTCTTTTCCAAAAACCCATAAAAAGTGCAAAATTAGAAAATTGTCTAAAAAACTGCTTTTTGCATTGTACATATTTCTTGCATTTGCATGTGCTTTTTTCAGGATAGTATTGACATTTAAACTAAGTCTGGAATAAAATTGAAGAACGGGGCTTAGTTGGGCCTTAATCAACTTAATTTTAGAGGACCTTATAAGAACTGGAGTTAAGACTTTTCAGGTCCTTGTGACTTAATTCTTTGAGTCCATAAGACTATGTTCACATGTCATCTTGATTAGTCTAAGTAGAACATTTAACAACACACACATGATTCTTTCAGACTGTGGCTTATCTTGGACAAGCACTCTACACACAACTCTTCATGGAGGAGGTAGTGAGGAGGCGGAATATTTTGGTTTGGAGTAGCATACGAGGGTAGTACTTCTAGGCGGAACCTCTCGTCTTCCTCTAGGGAGGGAAGTGCGTCTCAACCGAGTATAGTAATGTTGAGATCTAAAGATAGGATGTTGTGGGGTTGCAATAATGCTTCAAAAGAGGGGTAGTCTACTAGCTCAAGAGGAAAAACTCCTTATGTACATGTTGCACCTTGTATATACTTTCAAAAAAAAGAAGGAAAAAATGCATAATCTCCAAAAGTGGACAGGCCTGATTGAAAAGTAAAATGCCTGTCGGAGTGTATATACAAGGATAAAAAAATAAAAAAGAAATTAATAAGAGCTTTAAAGTCAAATATTTGAGATAGATGACTTGGCTACACTGGTCATGCATCCAAAGATAGGTAGCTACACTGGTTACCGTCCATTCTTTTCTCCATCTCCTCTTCTTGAGCCGGTTGTCCTTGAACTTAGAAGGGAATATCCCCGCTCCTCGAGGAAAGAGTTGCTAGACCGAGGAACTAGAGTTACCTTGTTGAGGGAGGTTGTTTCTTTGCTACTTTTGAGACGGGGAGTTATATCTTTCACATACACCATACAAGTAAAGATTCATAGTCATAAGAATTTGTGTATGTACACTTGTTCTGACCTGACTGTTAAGGAGACCTGAATAGGAGTCTTATAGAACTTAGAGGATGTTAGGTTTTAAATCCATTTTCCATTAAGGTTCCGCCACACTAATAATCCAAAGGTCTGATAGAGCTCCATACTATAATTTTATGAGGATAGGTTTAATATTCAATATTGCCCTAATTTCTTCATTTTTCCTTTCTTTTTTCTTTTTCTTTTTATTCACTTATTCTTTCAAACAAGTGTTTGCTAAGGGACTAGCAAAGGTAAAGCATAGGGGGGTGATGAATCTGTATTTCAGCATCTTTATTCATTTATTTTAGCTTAAAATCCCTTATAAAACACATGTATATAATACTAACTCCATAGTCTTACTAACTTGCATCTGTGTAGATATTGTACACTTCTTACCATTTTAACCTAAAATAAATAATAAAATAAATAAAGGAAAAATAAAGAAAAGAAAAAAAGGAAGATTTTGTATATGTAATAGATACAGGCTGACTCGAACCCCGAGAGAAGGTCAACTTGACCTGATCGACCAAGAATAAAGTAGGGGGAGATAGGATCCTTAATCAGAAAATCCAAAAAAAATGCATACTGTGATTTGTATACTACACTATTTTTTTATACATAAATTGACCTCAAACAAAATAATTTTTTAAATAAAAGTTATAAATAAAAATGTTTCCTAATTAATAAAAAATAATTGTACAATCAAATCATATACAAAATAAAAGCAACCAAACTTGGAAAAAGCCACTAAGCAATAATTGAAAGACCAATTCCGGCTCCATATGAACTCAAATTAACCAAACTCACTTCCATTGTATTCTAAATTAAATTATCTTCAAAATGGATGTGATTTCATAATTTTTGGAGTTACTGGTGAAAAGTTGATTTCCTAGGGTGGTTTATGCAATTTTCCCATGTATTTGTACATACTTTATTTGTAAATATTTGTATTAACTATTTGAACAAAAATTAATAAAAAATTTAAAACAAAAAAAACTAATTTCTTATTTGACTATGTATATAATGTACCATATATATAGTATCTGTATATAGTTGATATTCTCAAATAGCCGCCACAAAAAAATAAAACAATTAACATTTAATTTTCAATATAATAAAGTGACGAAAATACAAAAAATAGTTAATTTTTGGAAATAATTTTAACACTAATCTTTTTACTTTATCTCATTTCATTTTGTTTCTCTCTTATCTCTTATCTTAATCCAAAAATTCAAATTTCAATTCCTATCTTTTCTATTTATATGGATCCTTCTCCATCATTTAAATTTGATCAATCTTTGGTGAGAGGAGCCCGATCTCCGAGAGTCTTCTTGTCATAGAAGGATGCCTAGCCTCCGAGCTGTCTGGTGACAGCGAGTCAGCCTTCGTCGAGGTGATCAAGGTCTTTTCCGCTCCTAAGGTGAGATCTGCATTTTTCTTCTCTTATCTTTCATCTAGATTAACCTTAGTTTAATTTTTTGCATCTTTATTTCATCATCATTTCTTTATCTAGATCTTAGAATCCATCACGATTTGATCTGCCATTGACTCAATTTTTCATATCACCTCTTGATCTATTCATGTTCTTTTCTACCTCGCACAATCTCTCACCTCCAACCACGCACGGTGGTAGGAAATCTGGTTTCTTCCGCCATTTTCCGCGAAACCACACTCGTTCACGTATTCTGTTTTGATTTTGGGATCGAGTCATCATGCTTGCATCTTAATTTTTTTTATAAATAAAAAACCAAAAATATATTTATTTTCTTTCTCTCTAACATTTGTTTTGCACGATCATCTAAAAAATAAATAAATAATAAGAAAATAAAAAGAAAAAATTCGACCATTCTATTTTAAAAATAATAAAAAAACATCTTTTATTTTCTGTTTTCAATTTCTCTATTTTGAAATTACATAAAAATATATAAATAGGAAAAGTTTATTTATTACTGTTTACATTTGAAAAAAAACAAAAAAAAACAAAAAAATAAAGAACGGTAGAAGGCGCCACCCCCCCATCCATCCACAGGCGGTGCCTGCGCCCTCCGCTCCTCGCCGGCCTACCATCATTGCCGCTTGGAGCGGCCATCCACTCGTACGCGCTACCTCTGCCATCATCCACGGCACCATCGCCCTCCAGCCCGCTCCACCACGTGAAGCCACTCTCCATCCCCTCATGTCGTTCTTCACCGCATGGACCAGTACTACCCCTTGCAACGCCACGGCCACCCAGCACCAACCTATCTCTGCACCGCTTTGCGGAGCACAGCCATCCGTCGACCGCCTTCTGGGGCAGAACCGCTGTTGTCGGGGAGGAGCCCCGCTACCAGCCCGCGTGCGTGCCCGCCACCATATGGACGGAGACCCATAGCCTCCACCGCGGCTTCTTCCTCAGCAGTCTGCCAGGACCTCAACCACCCGTGCGGAGGAGTCGCTACACTGCCTGAGAATCGATCCGTCCGCTTCTCGTAGGCATCCGTTCACGCATCCACCGCTCATCATCAGCCGCCCCTGGAAGTAAAGGGCGGTGCCCTTGGTCCCACTTTTCTTGCCTTTGGTGCTTTTTGGTAAACAATGAAGGAAGCATAGAACCATAGTTTTTAAAAATAAAAAAATTTGGCAAAATTGCATACAAGCCCCTGGAAGTTCTGCATATTGCAAAGAAGACCCATCAGAACACGCATGTACAGCGCACGAACTAGCCCTGTTATTAATTTCTTATTATATTTTGATACGAAAACTTAAAACAATTTCATTCCAGTCCATCTAAACCAGACTTTATTTCGTAGGCTTTTACTGATCAAATAAATAGCATTTGTTCCTCAATAAATCCCATAAAATTAAATGAGACTCCTCCTGTGAGCATGTTCATTATATAAGTTTTGCATTGCTTTTAATTTTATTTGTTATTATTATTAAAAAATAAAAAAATAGTGTCTTTTTCTCTTCCTGAAATTCAAAAATTCTTAAAATTTCAATTATTGCTCTAAAAATTCCAAAAAAATTAGATTAGTTTATCATTGTATTTTAATTTCTATTCAAATTTCACGCATTAACTATTTATAAAACCCAAAAATTGAAAAATACCAAAAATCTTTGAAAATCGTAGAAATTCTACAAAAATCCCAAAATTGTCATTTCAGTTCTTATTTGTAGATATTTGTCTATAGTTTAGCATAAAAATAATTTACAAGAGTTTTGGGTACTTAAAATATTTTTAAGTTGCAAATTACTCCAGGTCGTGCACTATTTATCATTTTTGCCACAGTTTGGTTTTTAAAAAAATACTAAAACATCTGAAAATTCTACAAAAATTTCCAAAAACATTTCAAATCCTTTAAAACTCAAAAATATTTTCTCCATATTTTTCGGACATTTTGTATGTAATTGAAAAATACAAAAAGAGTGTGGTGAGTGTATTTCTTTCTTCATGCATATTGTTCATTATTTAAAAATTAAAAAAATTGCAAAAAAATAAAATCACAAAAATTTGACAATCAAAAAATACAAAAATACAAAAAATAATACAAATTTTAAAAATAGAAAAATTCTAGAAAAAACCAAGGATAGTTTGCCTTTGAGATTCCTGTTTTTTTTCTTAATTGATTTTTCGTTGATTATTTGAATAACCCTCGGGAATTATAGCCTCCCTGAGTTCGATCCTACCCGTTATACAGGTGACTAAGTAGCAAAAACATTTCTCCTGATCCACATTATTTTTTGTAATTATTTTTCAACGAGAGAAGAAAAAATTGCTTGTTTGATCCGGATTTTTTTTGGGATAACGACGACTTCGTATCATTAATTATCAATCCTCGAAGATCCCGTGTTAACAACATGTATCCACTATTTCGAGGATGAAAAATCTTTACGCAATTAAAAAGTTAATTATGGTTTAAAAACGCCTAGAAATGCATTAATATCATTTGATTCTATTATAAATCAAATTAGAAATCTTTGGAAACTTATTTTGCTTGATTTGGATTTAAATTGATTAGGATGTGCTAATTTTTGTAAGTGATGGTCACTATGAAAATTACTTTCCAAATCAAGAGCCTTGTGATTGTCATTTAATAAATTAGTGAAATTAATGATTAATTTCCTGAAATAATTATTGATGAATATTTGTAAAATATTTGATGATGATTATTATTTCCTCAAATGACATTGCCACAACCCAATCTGATAATATAATTGATCTTGATCACAAATTGGTTACAACAATCCCAATAAACAATGTTGCTTAAATAAGATTGGGAATTTGTTTAGCAAATTTCCTTATAATATTATCAAAAGAGTTTTCATGAATATTATATATGGTATAACTTGGCTGAAAGACCGATCATAATCTCAAGTACAAAGTGATCAATTGGCATTATCCCGTCCTGAGGCGAATATGGTGTCTAGTCATGGAGCGTTGGGGTACCAGGTTTCTCCGTGAGCCATTTGTCCCACTACCGTCGGTGCTGTCCATGATAGAGGGTTAGGAAGGGATAATGTTTGAAAGATCACGATGTATTTTTCTATTTATTAAAATTCGAATAATATGTATTTTCAGATTATACCGTTCTTCAAGTAATAACTAAAAATTGTTTGTTAATTGATTGATTGGTTGGATTGATAATTGATTTATCCAATTAAAATTAAACTCTTCTATTATGAATAGAGATATTATTCCCTTAGACGAATTAATTATGTGAATATGATTCATAATAATTAATTAGAATTCGAACATGATGTGGAGGATCACATAAGTGCCATCCATGGTCTTCCGTCAAGGCGAAGGTTTCCATTGCCAGGGATTGTATGTAGGATACGCATGTCCGAAGTGATAACTCCTGCATACAAGCGCATCTGGATCAGACTCTTTTCTTCTCGAAAGAGTAAGGCCATATGCATAGTGACCCCAATATGGAGTCCTGATATTATTGGGGTCTAGATTGATCATAGCAAGTTCCAATCCTACTGAAGATTAGTTTAATAAACGATGGGTCAACATCACCTTAAGGGTGGTGGGCCCTGGTGTTAAAGACCGAATTGAGAATGCAAGTTGGACTTGCAAGGCGGAATGTGTTCCCGCTTCTTTTTATCCAAGTTACATGTTCTAATATTATTGGGATGTAACAAAGATAAGAAAGGAGATCCCAAATCTTTCCTGAGATATAATGGTAAGTATATCTTTTACATTGAAAGTGATTAAGGAAATGAACTTTCAATGTTGACGAGGCAAGAAAACTTTGATATAAAAAATCCAAAATCAAAGTAGAATATATATTTATATATTTATGCAAATTATCTTATTTCAGATAATCCTCATTAAACCCACTCAATACCATACTCAATAATAACCAGTAAATTCTTATGAATTAGATTCATGATCAAGATATTGTACTTGAAGTTGGACACATAATGTATGTGATTGCAATGTGCAAGTTTTCCTCATAATAATGAAGAATGACAATTAAATAGACAATATGACTACAACCCTAGGGTTTGTATGTCTCTATAGTGTTGATCACTCATCGAATGTACTTTGGAAGTGACATGTCGATGATGATCATAGTTTTCAAATAATCCTTACAAAAAACCTAAGAAGATGTTCAGGAAACATGTGTGCTCTCGAAATTTAATCATGAATGACATGGTTCACTGCATCATGCAGAATGGTGGCTTTATAAGAGATGATGTATTCAAAATGTTTGAGTACCTACCTGAACCAAAGTCTTTTAGAGTTAAGATGGATGTAGATACGATGAGTGTCATCATTCTACTATCTATAATTCGTGAAGCTTTATAATATTCATATTGTATGAATTAAGAAGCATGTATAAATGTTGGAATACTCTTATATTGAAATCCTTTAAATTCAACATAAGAGATCATTTGTCTTAAGAAATGGTTGTTTATAGATGAAGGGAGCACAGTGGAAGCATGGGTCGGACCCAAGTTAGAAGGAAAGTAAAAGAGTTGACTATACTTCTGTGACTTCCATATGACATCCAAAGAATTGGATGAATGCCAGTACTGCAATAAACCAATGTACTGATGGTGTGACTATCTAGACTATCTTGGATACTTAGAGAAGGACCCAGATAGTGCAACAAAATAATCTATATCTACAACTCATCATTGAAATCGACTTTCTTATTTGATAAGATCAAAGTCTGATAATTGTATCTCATTCTTCTAATAACACTTGTAATGTATATTTTTAGAAAACTAGACAATTTGATCTTATGGTTTAATAGTCATCCACATGGATTTTTATGCAAATATTGCAACAATCTCCATTGATAGATAGGCTTATCATTTTCATTGGGAGAGTCCTTAGTCCTAGAGAATGTCTATATGACATGGATATTAGAATACACTCATAGTTTATTTCTAAGTGTTGGAAATAAATATGAATTCTGGAATAAGATCTATCATAAATAGTTATGACGGATATATTTCAGATAGTAGTTTGACATCTGGAGGACTCTACTAAAATTAGAATATTAATGAATGGTTCACTAACATTTCTAATACTGAAAATTTAAACCTTAAAAGATCAATAGGAGGATGAAGATCATTTGATAATGATCTGACATCAAGCCATGGACATATGTATGTTGATGAGATCAATAGACAAGTAAGAGATGAAACTTTAGAGTGTCTGAAATTTCAAATCTTACATACTTGTGAATATTGTATTCGAAGTAGAAAATGTCCAATGAACCCTTCTCTAGGAATGGTGTTAGATGCCAAGGTATTCAGGATCTCATACATATTGATATATGTGGATCATCTATATCATAATGAACATTGATGATATGTGATATCATTCGTGATTATTTGTGATATGAGATTTCTTCCCTTCACCTTAGAAAAGCTTTGAAGTATTCAAAGATTTTACTATTCTCATTTAGAACCAAAGTTTGAATGAAGATGAAATGAATTTGATCTAACCTAGGTAGCAAGTACCTATTAGATGAATTCAAAGAATACCTTACGGAAAAAAGAATATCATTCCTATCTCAATCCTCCTAATGCACCTAAACTCAATAGAGTTGCAGGGAGATACAATTGGATCATGTGTGACATGATTTGGTCAATTATTAATCTTAACATAATTATTTCTTAATTTCTAGGTATATATATGTAGTAGAGACTACATTATATATCATTAATAAGATTCCATTCGAATCTAAACCCAAAACCCTCTTAAGCTATGGTTTAGAATCTAGCATAGCATTTGACACTTGAAGATTTAGGATTGCTCGATACATAACTTTATCATGGATGCAAGTAAGCTAGAATCTAGCACAAGAGAATGCTACTTCATTAGGAGAATAAAGGATGGTATTGGAGACCTACTTTATGATCTTAAGATTCTTAAAAGATTTCATATCTGAGAATGTGATTCTTAGAGGATGACTCTCTTTAGAATCAAGATGAAAATGAAGTAAAGGAACTCATTTAGTCTTGAGAAGATAATGAGACTCCTAAAATCAGAAACTAAAAGGGCAATTAAAGATAAAAAACTAATACCTCTTCAAATGAGTTTGAGGATGGATTCCATGTGTCAATTAAGTCTGATATTGACCGTACATCATATGATGAAGCTTCTGAGGATCATGGCATGGAAAGATGGATGTTAGCAGTAAAGTCTAAAGTAAACTTCATATACAAGTGTTGTATATGGACCCCCGAGGATCCACCTATATGGTTAAGATCCATTAAGATGTAAATGGATCTTCAAGAAAAAGTGGGAACCTAATGAGAAGGTAGAGACCTTCAAAGAACGTTTCGTATCCACAAGATACATGCCGAAGAGAAGACATCGCTTGCAATGGGACTTGCTCTTTAGTGATCATGCTTGAATCCATCGGAATATTGCTAACTATATCTACACAACTTGACTTAGACATCTTCAAGTTGGAAGTAAATATTGCATTCCTCTATTAATACCTCTCTGAGAATATTCACATTAAGTAGCCCCAAGGCTTCATGGTTGAGTAAGGAAAGGTATACAAGCTAAAGAACTCCATATATGGACTAAATAAGTTGGAACATTGGATTTGATGAAATTATGAATGTTATGATTTCAGATAGAATCTTCATGAATCATGTGCAGCTTAGTGGGAGTGTCATTGTGTTCATCATGCTAAATGCAGATGATATCCTAATCATTTGGAATGATATAAGGATAATAATAAGTATTTTATACAGTGGCTATTCCATACTCTGAGATATGATCTCAAAGATACCTCTTAGATCTTAGTTCTGAAGTTGTTCAGAAGTAAATAAAAGTGGGTATTGGGACCATCACATTAGTTGTACACCTTGGACATTTCCATTTTCAAGTAAATCCCAAGAAGGATTCCTTCCCTTAAGATTTGGTGATGCATGTCTAAAGGGATAGCACCTCAAAGAGTTGAGGATGTGAATGCCAAAGCTGCATGACCAAGTCATTAGCTATGGAAGCTATGTGTATGCTAGATGTGTAAGAAAGCCATATGTCTGCCATGCAGTGGGAGTAGCAAACTATTACTAATACAACTAAGGAGATAAAACACTTTGATTGCAATAATAACAATATCTTCAAAGATGACAAGGCTTTTGAGATAGTGATTATAAAGTCTTATCTTCAATAACTTAAGATATTATAGATAGTGATCTAAAAAGGTCTTAACTGCAGATACCTTAGGAGATAGAGATCTCCAGGAATAATGGTATTCTGATAAGGATAATGGAAATACAGGTTATAATAATTATTGATCTATATTGTCAAGGACACTATAACTAACAATATTGAGTATTGGTTGCATAGATGCAACATTCGCATTGGATGCGAGAACTGTTACTAGTAGATATGCAAGTGTCGTAAAAGGACTCGGCAAATTCTCTTGGGAACAGAGTGACCAATCATCTTACCTAGCTATTTTTTTCTAAGTAGCCTATAATTGTCATATGAGTGTGGGTTTAAAGATTAGCCCATTAATGACTCTTTGGGCAAGTGGGAGATAGTTGGACATGTGAGCCCACGATGAGTCATTATGTAATAAATGTTATTGCAAATATCATTCCCTAATCTGAAATGAAGAATAACTAATTCTCATAATAGGTCCCTTAGTGCAATTAGGGTTATGTACCATGACCATCTTAATGATCATATAGCTTTTCGTTCAATTGTTGAATCATAAGCGTCTAGTGCTTGGATGAATATATAAAGAGTCAGATTGAGGACTCATTAAGCATTGTCAAATGATTATTAAGAGATGATCTCCGACACGAGAAGGAGATGAAAATCCTTACATTAAAGGTCGATATCTGACCGACCCTTTGATGAAGGTCCTCTACATAGGAATAGAGATTCAGAGGTTTCAGATTAGTTTGATCAAAGAGTTGACGTAACGCGATCAAGATAACCAAAGTCCTATTTCGTATGTTGTCATGATATAGGCACGCATCCTCTGACCAGAGACAGATATGTTACTATAAGTCTGAGTATGTACATTTGGCAAATCAATAGGTTGATGACCTAATCAAGGTCTATACACCGACGCACTGGTGTACATGCAAGGACATATGAGTAATACGATATCTCAAAAGGATCATACAAGTTCATTTACTGAACTGGAAGACATGAGCTCACTCATGGGATATTGGGAAGGATCAAATGGCATGCATAGTCATCTCGCTTTGGAAGCTTGACTGAATTTGTAAAGTTTGATATATACTTTTGGAAAATACATGATCAACACTTAGGTATGATATATGCTTTTGAAAAGTATATGATTGATACCAACTACTAATGATCGAATGAGAAACTTAATGATAAAACCCTGAAGGAGACAGTCTAAATGAGATCTAAAACTTCGGGTTTATTCTTGGTCTTCTAGAATGCAGGATGTACATGTATTAGGAATAGCTTGACGTGACGTGATCATAAATGATTATTTAACCATGACGCTTCCATTCTGAGGGAATGATGAAACATGTCTAGATTTTAGTAACTCCTCTCATAGAGAAGTGAACTGATCTTAGTCCAAATGTTAGACCATGATCTGAATGTTATTCAGATATAATGAGATGACTAGATCTATGGCTTTGATTTAATAAAACATCTATGGGAGGTCCGCAAGATCTGGATTTAAGATTTGATCTCAATATCCAAGTCACTATGTGTGGAACAATACATTGCATGTTCTTATCTCCAAGTATCTACTGAGAAAACGCATTATCCTTGAAAGAGTTCATGGATAATTTCATTATTGATATATGTATCCAAGCATTGAGAAAATTGATAACTAAATGTGATTTAATCGTCATGAATAATATGAATTCGATTCATTTTATAAGGAGAGTTATCTAAGATACTTATATATGATTTAATTATCAAAGATGTGAATAATGTGAATGTGATTCATATTTTTCGGGCACATGAGAATGGAGATCCAAGATAATTAAATGTGATTTAATTATCATGGACATGAATAATGTAGATAAAACTACCCATATTAATCATATATATATATTATAAATGTGATTTATAATATATAAGAGAGAGCTATTTGTAAATAAAATTTACAAATTAAATGTTGATGTGAATTGGATTCACATTGGACAATTAATTGAAAATGTAATTTACATTTTATTTTGGGTTTGTGAATGTGACTCACATTTTTTTCAATGGCATGATTGCAATATTCACAAAATAATTATGAATTATTTTTGTAGAATAATTTACAATAAGTGTTGTGAAAATTGGTGGTTTCCATGGAATAATGTAATCTCATGAGATTACAAGAGATTGCCTCCTTCCTAGTTGGGAGGGTGGATGGCAACCAACTCCCATTAGGAAAGGGTGGTCGTCCACTCCTCTCTAATGGAAGGAGGCAATCTCCATTCCATAATCTACATGCTTGATTGATTTAATTTGGGATAAATTTATATTGATCTTTCAATATATATTTAATCTAAATTAAATTAATTGTTGTTGAGTTTTTACAACAAAATCTTGGCCATTGAAGAAGCATAAATTAATCTCATCCATTGATTATATGTAGTCCATAGATTGTGATCCATGGACTCCTAAAATATTATATAAGAAGAGGCACCCCTGCTCTTCAAGTTACAACGTCAATTACAACATCCATATGCTCTCTCTCTCTCTCTCATTCTCTCTACATGCCAACTCTCTCCCCCTCCTCTCATTGTGGCAGTCCACAGTGGAGCCCTAGAGAAAGTCGACATAGCCGCAGCATCGTCGTTATGTTGTTGGATTGTTTACTCATAAATCTCCATCTCCTTCGGTACGCCTCGCTCGTGAATAAGACGTCAGATCTCGTGTGAAGAGATCAACAGATTCATCGCTTGGATCTTCAACATGGATTGTGAGAAGCACGTGTTTCATCAATGTGCTCGTAAGTGTCTCCTCTGCCGGTCGGACTTGAGACAGGGTTTTCTTTGTTTAGAGACTCGATTGCCACCACACTTCAAGAGATAAACCTAATACTTGTTTGTGGTTTAGATGAAATGATTCAAGAAGTATTCTTGGATCATGTGGTTTCATCGCATTAAAATTTGTTAAATTCTGTTGCCTCTAGTGACTAGTGTGACTAGTCACTCCCGATCGTATATGATGTGATCCTCTTGCTTCTGTGATGCGCTTAAGTATTTTCCCATATCCTTCAGTCCATACTTACACCTATACTGACTGGAAATAAGCGCAACTAGTCATACAAATCGGGGCCAGACTCCAAGGAGAATCGAGCTCCTAATAGCTCCCTAAACTCTCTCTGGAAGATTGGATTATCTCTAAAATAAAAAATTGATAAAATAAACGACCGAGCTTTCACGGTCATCACATTGTGATGAGTTGGTGAACTGCGGGTTTGTTTTCTCATTTTGCTTTCAGTCCGGATCTAATCCTCATATATCCCCACATCAAGATGATGGGATGAGGTCTCTTAGGCTGCCTCTGGAAACATTGCTTTCCAACACTCCTCGTTCATCTAGGGAAGTTTCATAGGGCTCAAGCCTTTTGAACCCGAATTTGCCTCTACCATGTTCCCCCTTGACAAATATTTTTCCACTCCTAAGGTATAGTCAGAAAGGCCAGCACAACTCTACATTCATTTGACAGCACGTGAGTTAGGGTCTTTTGCCTTTGCATAGAACAGAGAGATGGACAGTGATGACATAACAGATGGGTAGCCTCGGACTTCATCGTTAATATTAGACCAGACTACCATCAACAACACACTGCTAGCAACCTGGAGACCATGTAGAGATAGGTCAGAGACTAGGGGATATTCATGGTAGATGTGAGGAGAGTGATCACTCATATGAGAGTTGGGAGAGAAGAACCAGAGATACTAGCCGTTATTGGAGAAATACCACACTAGGAGGATTGAGCAAACAACAGACTCCAGGATGAACTGCGAGATCCTCAGAGGCAATCACATATCATGAGGTAGCTATACAACCCTTGTGCAACCCTCACTCACCGATGGATATAGCTTCCCGCCATCCAGGGAAATTTCGAGCTTCGCCCCCAGACAATCCAGCTACTGCGCAAATTACATAGGTATGCCACCGAGGAGACCTATCTCTATCTGCAAGAATTCGAGATGATATGCAGCACCATCCACGACAGGCAAGTGGACGAGGACACCATCAAGCTAATAGCCTTCCCATTCTCTTTGGTTGATAGAGCAACCTACTGGTTGAAACATCTTGGGAAGTTTGTCAACACTTGGGAGCAGCTCCAGATCGAGTACCTGAACAAGAATTATCCACTCAGTCGGACCAATGAAGCTAGAGCCATGGTCAGTATTTCACCATGATCCCCAGTGAATAGTTCCATGAAGCATGTGATCAATTCTAAGAGCTCATCGATAGGTGTCCCCACAATGATATCAGCAAGCCTAATCTTGTTCAGAGTTTCTTCCGTGGGTTGACACTTGAGCTGTACGGGCTAGTAAACGCCTCTTGTGGAGGTTCCTACTTCACCAAGGATGAAGACCAGGTCTGGGCCATCTTTGAGGAGATGGATGAAAACTGCACCATGATGTCCCAGACTAGGGTTTACACTCAGGAGAATCCTCCCCACCAGGCGACTTCATTTTGGAGGATAGCATGTATTGAGGCCGACCCTTCTTCCTCTTTTGCAACAGCAGCACTAGCCGAGTCTTCCGATGCCTATATGGGTAGAAGTTGGACCAGATGGAGATTATCGAGAAGAAGACGTGTCAAGGCCTTGACAAGCTCTATAGGATTGATGAGTTGGCCCCAACATTTAGTGACCTGAAGACCAAGATCATATGTCTCCAAGAAGCACATACGGCTTCTCAACCATATTCTAGGTCACTGACTGATCCAGGGAGCAGTTCATCTCAGCCCTCCGCCTCGTACCATTAGGTCCATCACATTCAGGCAGAGTCGATCCAATCACTCTCGCATTACGAGTTGCCACCACCCCCTTCCTCAGATACTCCTAATCCTCAGTTGTTACTGATGATGTTTTCATGGATTCCATCATTATGCATGCTCAGAAACCTATTCCTAACCCTCATTTTTCTGAGGAGAGTCCCTCTATCCCCTTCCCTCAAACACTCTGCTTATGGAAGGGCCAAAAAACAGAAAATTCCAGAAAAATAAAATAGATAGAGTTCAACGAGCAGATAATAGATAGATTTGAGTTCCAACTGACTCTTCAGGAAGCACTTGAGCATATCCCTCTTTTCTAGAAGAACATCGGAGAGAAGACCATCATTCGTAGGAAGAAGAGGCGAAATCACAATGCAGAAATCCATGTGCTCACTTGTGCCACGTGCTTCGCCATCTGGAACCGATTGCCAGTCAAGAGACCTGATGTAGGAGCTCTATATGTCAGATGACACATCCATGAGAAGCGGTTCGATCAGACTCTATTAGACAGTGGATCCTTAATTAACCTCCTTCCAGCTGCCTTACTCGATCGATTCGAGTTTAGCCCTCTTAGACAGAGCATGACAGTTCTCCAATTTGCAGATAGATCTGTCAAGAGGTCAAAGGGGTTATTAAAGGAAGTTGTCATCATAATTCATGGCCTGAAATTCCCCATGACTTCGTTGTGTTGGACGTGAAGATCCCTGAATGCGTGACCAATACCCCCATCATTTTAGGATGACCCTTCTTGACCACAACCAAGGTAGTGTCCGATCATAATAGTGGGTAAGTATACTTTCGCATCGAGGGTGAGAGTATACAAATAGAGATGATTGAGGAATTGAGAGCCAGATATTTAGCTTGTTCCAAGCAGAATTCAGAGCAGATGACGGATTTAGGGCTAGATGTCTACCATGAGTGTGATTTTGTGATTACAGATGATGAGGCAGTTTGGACAGACCCGATTTCACGAGCTCTTATCACACCTTTAGAGACTGTAGATCCACGGATGATAGTGGATGAGAGTTCGGAGAGCGCACTCATGGGTCTAGATACCTTAGAGGCTAATGATTTTTATTTGGGTAGCAAAGCAGAGTATATTGCTTGTAGTTCTGATTCAGATCCCTCGAGCTCAGACATCTATGTTGATTGGCAGGATTTCGATGATTATTTATTGTGTCTAGTATCCATAGAGCCTACAAGTAGGGTGGATATTGAGCCAGCACATTTGATAGACACGCCAGCATGGCCGTCTTTGTCAGATTCACTGATTCAACGAGAGTTCTCTCATGCAGGTTTGGTAGCCTTCACTCAGACGTTTCAAAAGCCAGATCTACCAGCTCCCACATGCTCGGAACTGAAGAACTTATCGCAGAGCATGAACTATAGATTTCTTGTGGGTGAGCCAGAAATTTTCCCAATCATTATCTCAGTGGATTTGACTGAAGAACAAGAATCTCGCTTGATGGAGGTTCTTGAAAGAAACCGTAAGGCGATCGGATGGACTGTAGCTGATCTCTAGGGAATAAGTCTCATCCTGTTCTCCCACCATATATATCTCAAAGATGATGCCAAGCCATCGTATGATTTCCAGCATAGGTTGAACCCAAATCTTCGAGATGTATTCATGAGGGAAATATCTAAGTGGTGGAGCACCGATTTTATCTACACCATCTTCGACTCCAAATGTGTGTCTGTTACATGTGGTACCCAAACATACGGGTATCACTACAGTAATGACTGAGTCTGGAGAGGAGATAGCTACACGAATACCCACTTCTTGGAGGGTCGGTGTGGACTACAAACGATTGAATCAGTCCACCAAGAAGGATCATTTCTCGCTACCATTTATTGATCAGATTATTGAGAGGTTATCTGGGAAAGTCATTACTGCTTTCTTGACTGTACTCAAGATACAATCAGGTGGCCATAGCGCCCGAAGATCAGGAGAAAACGATGTTCACTTATTCATTAGGAATGTATGCTTTTAGATGGATGCCCTTTGGATTATGTAATGCGTCGGCTACATTCCAATAGTGCATGCTTTCCATCCTCTCGAACATGGTGGGCGACTATTTAGAGGTCTTCATGGATGACTTTTCGATCAATGACGATGGGTTTGATGCTTGTCTTGCTTGCCTATATCGAGTACTTCAATACTGCATTGTGGTCCACCTAGTCTTATCTTGGGAGAAGAGTCATTTCATGATGACTCAAGGGACGGTCCTTGGTCACATCATCTCCAACAGGGGCATGGAGTTGATCCGATCAAGGTGGATATCATCAAGAAACTCAATCCATGGCCCAATTTGAGACAATTGCGGTCTTTTCTAGAGCTTGTCGGTCACTACCAATGGTTCACACAGGACTTCAGTCGGATTGCCCGACCGCTGACTGATTTGCTCATGAAAGACACCAAGTTCCTTGTAGATGTTAAGTGTCTTTCCTCTTTTGAGACTCAAGAATTTGGTTATACAGGCTCTTGTCCTTCAGGCACCTGATTGGTCTCTTCCATTCGAGATCATGATGGGCGCTTCCAATTTTGCCGTAGGGGTCGTACTTGGACAGAGGAGGGATAATGTGCCATTTGTCGTACACTATGCTAGCCAGACTTAGATGCTGCTCAGCGGAACTACATCATGACTGAGAAGAAGATGCTAGCTAAAATATTTTCTCTAGATAGTTTCAATCTTATATTCTCGGATCTAGAGTGACTATCTATATAGATCACACCGTCATCCGATACCTCATGGACAAGAAGGATGCCAAAGCCAGATTGACTAGATGAATCCTTCTACTCCAGGAGTTTGATATTGAGATTAAGGATAAACTTGGAGTCAGGAATGTGGTGGTGGATCACCTCTCTCGATTAGAGCATCTTGAGGATTCTGATATGACCACACATATCACTGAGACATTCCCAGACGAGGTGATTCTTGCTATCACCTCGCTCCCATGGTATGCTAGCATTGTGAACTATCTTGTTACCAAGAAAGTTCCACAAGGTTGGCCCAGGCAGTGACTTGAGACCTTTTCTCGTGAAGGCCAATTCATACCATTGGAAGGATCCCATTCTTTACCACAAAGGGGTGGATAGTGTTTGGCGTCAGTATATTCCTCAAGAGAAGCACCATAGTATCCACACCTATTACCACAAGCTTGAGGCATGAGGACATCACTCTGGGAGACAGACATCGTGAAAGGTTCTCCAATCAGGCCTTTGACGGCCTACCCTGTTTAAGGATTCAAATGAATTCGTGAAGAGATGTACTGACTATCAGAGGATGGGCACTTGTGGACAAAGAGATATGATGTCAATACAGCCCATTCACTTCAATGAGGTTTTTGATGCATGGATCCTCGATTTCATGGGCACATTCTGTAAGAGTCAGGGATTTGAGTACATTTTGTTAGCCGTGGATTATATGAGTTGTTGGGTTGAGGTCATCCCCGCCCGAGCTGCAGATGCAAAGTATGTTTGAATTTTTTTGAGGAAAAATATCATATCACGGTTCGAGGTACCTAAAGTCTTGATTTTTAGCGAGGGGACTCATTTCATCAATGACAAGGTAAGGGCCCTTACTAACGAGTTCAGCATTGACCATAGAGTTGTTACGCCATATCATCCATAGATGAATGATCTTGGTGAGGTTTCAAATAGGGAGATCAAAACTATTTTGCAGAAGGTTTTCCGCCCAGACCAAAAGGATTGGTCTTAGCTTTTGGACTCGGTCTTGTGGGCCTATAGGACCTCCTTTAAGACACCTTTGGGCGCATCTCCTTTTCGACTTATTTATGGCAAGACTTGTCACTTACTTTTGAAGATCAAGCATAAGTCACTTTGGGAAGTTACTGAGTCAGTATTGCATCATGAGAGTATGGGAGATCAGAGAAGAGCAAAATTGGCAGTCTTGGAGGAGTTGAGAGATACAACCTTCTCAAATAGCCTACAATATAAGGATAGAGTGAAGATATGACATGATTTTTATATCAGTCATAAGCAGTTTGAGCCCAACCAGAGAGTATGGCTATTTGATGCTAGGTTAAGATTATTTCTAGGGAAATTACATAGTAAATGGAAGGGACCATACCCAGTCAGAAAGGTGCATGACAACGGTAGCATTGACATATCTGAGTTGTCATCTGAGTCCACCTTTTGAGTCAACGGTTAATGCCTGAAGCCATATCTTGATCACGATCCCGAGATTGTTTATGTTGCCCCTATTCATTTTGTATGAGATGTGTTCCTTGACTCACATCACCTTCATCTCATACATGATTTTCATTTCCAATCCGCCTCTATATAGATCCATATTGTCTATATCACTCATTCATTTTGTTTAATACCCTAGATCCATCTTATGATTTTGCTATACTTAGGTGTACTTTATCTTAAGTATATGGGGGTATTAGACTTGTTATTATTCATTTTTTCCATTACCTCTGTTTTTGCTGCCTATACTTAGGGATATCTTACCCTGAGTATAAGGGAGATAATGTTTATACAATCTACTCCTCAGTTTTCCCCTTTTGTGTACAGTCTTTTACACTTAGGATTACTTAATCCTAAGTATAGGGGGGATCACCGTCTTCTATTGGTTTTGTTCCTTCGTTCTTTCTAATCATTGTAGTACATTATTCTTTTCACTTCTCTATACTCAGCACGAGTTATGTCTTCCTTCATCGCTCTATGATCACTCTGAGGACATCGTTCGAGCTAAGTATAGGGGGTGTCTTATATATTGTATATATCTTTAGCCACAACTCGTACTTTATATGTGTAATAACATGGTATTACTAATAAAATAGAAAATAATTTGAAAAATGTTTTAAAAAATGTTTTGTAAAATTTGTTTGTAAAAACTTATGCAAACTTTTTTGTAGAAATTCTGTAAAAATGTTTGTAAAAATGGTTTGTTTGCAAAAAAAATTGTAAATTTTTTTCTATATCAAAATTAAGTATACTGTACAATTTTTTTGAATATTTTTTGAAAATAAAATGTTTTCAAAAATAATTGTAAAATTGTTTGCAAATGTTTATAAAAATAGTTTTGTAAAATCTTCTGAAAAATGTTTGCAAAACCGTTGTCACGTGTGAAATAACCTATGGGTATGAAAACCACTTGTATATATGTGCACATTGAAAACCATAATCTACCCCTAAATTCTTTGTACATAAACGACCTTAATAAAGCCAGATTAAAATCCATTTTTGTATAAAACATGTGACACAAACTCTTTTGTAAATATGTATGTGAAAACTTTTCTTTCT
This sequence comes from Ottelia alismoides, assembly GCA_037367405.1. Classification (NCBI taxonomy): domain Eukaryota; kingdom Viridiplantae; phylum Streptophyta; class Magnoliopsida; order Alismatales; family Hydrocharitaceae; genus Ottelia; species Ottelia alismoides. The sequence goes on along the minus strand of JAZKJV010000478.1, from coordinate 151,116 downwards.
ATTACTTCTTTTTCAAAAAAAAACCTAAAAATTTGAAAAATAAAAAATTCCATAAAAATTTACATAGTATGAAAAACCCACCAAAAAGAATTTTTGTAAATATTCGCATATGCATTCTTTAGAATCATGGTTGACATTTAAACTAGTTTGGAATAAAATTGAAGAATGGAGCTTGGTTAAGACCCTAATCCACTTAACTTAAGAGGAACCTTATAGGATTCAGGGTCTATTCATGTCTATAGAGACTTAATTCTTTGAGTCCACTAGGCTATGTTCACATATCATCTTGATTAGCCTAAGTAGAACACTTAGCAACGCATGCATGACTCTCAGAGATAATGACTTGACTTGGAAACACACCTTACACGTAGCTTAATACGTATGAGGTGGTGAGGAGGCAGAATCCTTTGACATAGAGTAGCATATGGGGCTAGTACAACTAGTTGGAACCTCTCGTCCTCCTCTATTGTTGGTTGCAGTAAAGCTTCAAAAGAGGGATAGTCCACTGGCTCAAGAAGATAAAATCCTTATGTACATGCTACATCTTCTAGATATGTTGTATATACATCATAAAAAAAGGTGCAAAAATTCAAAAACTTCAAAATATGGGACATGCCTGATTGTAAATAAAATGTCTGCCAGAGTGTATATAATGAATAAGCAAAGCCTATGTATTTCACCGCCTCATCTCAAGGAATCTTGCATCTGGAGACTTAGCTACACTGGTTAAGCTCCAAGGGATATATGGCTACACTGGTCATGGTCCATTCTCTTCTTTTACCCTCTTCTTGAGCTGGTTGCACTTGACTTAGAAGGGAATACCCCGCTCCTCGAAGAATGAGTTGCTAGACTGGGGGCTTAGATTTACCTTGTTGAGGGAGGTTGTTTCTTTACCTTTTTTTGAGGTGGGGAGCTACATATCGCTTATACAATACAAGGAAAGATCCATAGTTATTAGAGTTTACGTATGTAGACTTGTTCTAACCTAGTTGTTAAGGAGACCTAACCATAGAATTGTGGAACTTGAAGGCTATTAAGTCTTAAATCTGTTTCCCAATAAGGTTCCGCCAAACTAATAATCCAATGGTTTAATCGAGCTCCATACTCCAATTTTATGAAGATAAGTTTAATAATCAACTTTGATTCTTCCTTTTTCTTTTCATTTCTTTTTGTTTCACTTCTTTTTCAAATAAGTGTTTGGTAAGGACTAGCAAAGGTAAAGTATAGGAGGATGATGAATCTATGTATCTAATTATTTATTCTTCTATTTTAGCTTCATCTTTTGGCAAAAACATATTTAAATATGTGTAAATACAATAAATTCCCTCTGTGCATACTATTATTAATATTGCATAATTAACATCCTTTTCCCAAAATAAAAAAAAAAGAGAAAAGAAAAAGTAAAGAAGGATGTAATTATGAAATAAGTACACACTGACTCCAATCCCCGAGAGAAGATCAATCATTGACCTTATCGACAAGGAATAAAGTAGGAGGGAAATAGTGTCCTTGTATATTCATCACTATGCATTTTATGTACATATAACTTCTCCTAATTTAATCATCCAAAAAAAGACCTCAAATCAATCTAATTTCTCAATAAACATTGTACATAAAAATGTTTTCTTAAAAATAAAAATATTTGTAAAATAAAATGTTGTACATAATACAAGTAACACCATTCATGAAAAGCCACACAACAAGAACTTAAAAGATCGATTCTGACTCCATATGAACTCAAATTCTTCTAAAATCACATTTATTGTATTTTAAATTAAATTATTTTTGAAATGAGGGTGGCTCCTTAAATTTTGGAGTTATGAGTAAAAAATTGTATTTTTGGGTGCATTGTATAGTCATATGATACATATACTTGTAAATATGTATATTTAATTATTTTAATTCATAATTTGTGTATATTATATTAAACACTTGTACATACTCCTAAAATAAACTAAAAATAAAATAAAAATTAGAAAAATATAAAATAAAATAAAAATAAAATCAAAAGTTCATTATACAAAAGCTACACTTGTATAGTGTATATAACACTTGTTTATTTAATACTTTTATTTAATTTATAAAAAATCAAATAAAAATCATTTTATACTCCTCAATTTATAATTTAAATAAATAAAATATAAAATAAAGGATATTTATGTAAAAATAATAAAAAAATAAAAGAATAAAATATACTATACTTATACTTAATACCCTATACTGTATATATTGTATATATAAATTCATAAAATAATTAAAAATCATTGAAAATAGCTTGAAAAATAAAAAAATATTTTTTATTTTTATCATTTTCTATTTTAAATTCATTTACTTTTTTATTTTCATTATTCTTTGATTTATTTATTTTGAATTTTCTGATTGGTCAACCCAAGTCCGTTGACCCGGGTCAACCTTCCCTCCTCAAGACTCGACCCGACAATCTCGTCGTCGGATCAGATTCTTCCCTTTTTTCAAGTCGGATCCAACTGCCATTTCTCCTAAAGCATGCCACATCATCCACTTTGCGGTTTTTTTCGCCATAGGTTGGGACTAGCTTCGGACGGTTTAAATCCGTTTAGCAGCATGAGTTCTAGTTACAGTATTTGGCCTGTGATTTTGGTGGCCTATAATCTACCACCATGGATGATGTCTTATTAAATATAGACAATGCATATCAAATTGAGATCCAAGAACATCCATCGAGTGATAGATGCAGATATGATGACATGTACTCGAAGATTTTGTGATAGTGTTCTAAATGTTTAAAGTGTAAGTACATCGATATTTTCTTCTCAAACTTATTTGATATTATATCTGATATATTAAATGTTTATTAACTCATTTAAATATTTCAATATTTATGCATATGTTTCCACGTCCTAGATGCATTCGGGATGCACCGCCTGCATCCCATGCAGGTAGTGACTCTTTCGATCTTGCAGGTTTAGGGGGCTTTGCTAGATGGAGAGGCCCATCACAGTGTCGCGTCTTGGACCGTCTACATCCCAGTGAGAACCTGAGGGTACATATAGTTGGAGGTTATGTAGTGGGAAGAACTCGGGTGTGTTTCAAAGTTACCTGGGGCAGGTGTGCAGAGTTAGGGTTCCCATCCACATGCCAGATTGACATTTTATGGAGTAACCAATCAAAGATGTCATTCTTCATGATTTGGAGGTAATTAAAACTGATAACAAAATAAAATTTTAGAGTTGTTGTTATTAATAATTAAAATAATCATTTCTTGCATTCATTGTTTTCCAGTCAAGTTTTTCATGGGATAGTGACCCGGCTACGGATGCTCTGATCCTAGGACATGGCACAGAATTATTGTGCAAATATCAAGGTCGTCTGAAGGCTCTAGTAAATAAAATAACTTGTTTTTTCATCATTAAAGACATCTATGTAAGTAACTTATTTAAATAATTTAGTACTTCGACCCAGAGCTACCATTGGAGATGCTTTGGCAAATTGTCCTCCTGATGTCCCCATTGAACACTGGAGGGCATTGATATATATCTGGATGGGGGAAGAACATGCGGTACGATATATATTGTTTAAGAAAATCTGGAAGTATATTGTTTAAATTATGTACTCCTTATAGGGTATCTCAAAGCGGAATGCTCAAAATCAAAAGAAAGGTTTCAAGTCTACCCATAGAATGGGTAGAAAGAATACAAATCAGCTTAAGGATGATTTTGTAACTAATTTAGTATATGTATTATATTTAAAATTCATCTATTATTATATCTTACAATCATAGCATATTTAATTATTTTTTCCCATTAGGCATTGGAGAACAATCGTATGCCCAGTCAGATAGAAGTCTTTGAGAAATCCAAGAGTCACGATGTAGGTGGGGAAGTACACCGAGTAGATCCTACCTATGCTCCAATTCATTTAAGAAATTGATAATAATTTTACATTTGTTTTTAACCATGTAAATGGGTTATGAAGTTGAACTTGAATAATATTTCAGGAGGAGATGATCAGACTCACAACCAATGGCTTTCACAGGTCCGAGTCACCCACCTCTTGCTCCTGATGCATCCTTTCTCCATAAGACCATGTCAGAGCATCATCGTGGACGAGTCCATTATGGTGGTCATGGTGCTACCTTTCGAAATTGGTATGGAGTAGGGAACATCTCCTCATCTTCCTCTCATAAGACACAAAGGGAGAGCGAATTAGAGAGTCAAGTCACGACCATGAATGTTGAGATTCAGGATTAGCACCAGCAAATGGAAATTTTTAATGCATTTATGCAGGCACAACAAGTTACAGTATCGACTAACTAACCGACACAAGTGGGTAATCAAGTTGCGAGGATAGATGATGATGATGTAGGAGAATAAGAATAAGAAAAAGAAGAAGAAGAAGAAGATGAAGAAGATGATGATGATGATGATGATGACGACGATGACGACGATGGGGACGGGGAAGGGGATGAGGACGACGAGTAGGAGTAATTTAGATGTTTTGCTTTTAGTGTATAATTATTAGAATAGTTTAGTATATTGTATATTTAGTTTGGACAATTGCTCGCAGTGTAGTTTAGTTATTGTTTAAATGGTTTTAATAATTTATGTTAGAGTATTTTTATTTGAATCTCTTAGCTTACTCATTTCAAACATTTCTTGTAATTTTGTATGTGAAATGAATGGTTATTTTGTTCTTGATCTTTCTCTTTATGATGAAGAGTATATATTGATACAGGCACTGAATGTTTAATGTTAGTTGATGCAAGGTAAAATAAAGGTCAAAATAGTGACAACGATAATTTTTTTTACTAGCAGAGAATCAAAGGGGACGGTCGCGACTGTCCCTTATTGCCAAATCACCACATCCTGGTAGGGTTGTTTAGTATTTTCGGTCTAATGGGTATCCGACCGATTGAGTTATTTCGACCCTAAATTGACGGGTACCCATGACAAGATATCCGGGTCAGGTACCCATATGCAGCTGACCCACTTAATGTAGGAAGCCCGGTGGAAACCCCGATGGAAGTTCCGGTACCCGGTTTGGAATCATCGCCTCCCATCAGGCCAACTTCCCATACCCTTCTAGGTTTTGATTCCTCACGAGTCATGAATAGGATTTCATCGGCCTCCAACTCGCTCTGTCCTTGCCATCCTCGGGACCTCGAGCTCTTGCCTCTGCTCCCCGTATCCCATCCCACACCACCTCCTTCGCGACTATCGATCACATAATCGGATCAAGCTCATCATGATTAGGCATAATGACAAGGGAATCGTGGTACTTATGCTTTGATTTCAATGTTTTCTTTTATCTGGATTTGGGTTCGGAACTTCTATTGGATTTTATTGTACTTTAATGTTGCATTTTTAGGGTTCTGTTGTTTGCAATTTGGAGGAGCAGAGGGGTGGCTATTTGACTGTTAATAAACCAAATCAATCAGATAATTTAATGTATAGCTACACTAGAAGTGAGAGAATGTCTCAGTAGACTACAGAGTAGGCATGCTTTTTTACTAGTTGTACTTCTTTTTTTTGTGGGTTTCCTCTGTAATGTTTCTTTTATAGGAAAGGTCTATTTTTAGTGCAAAACATATCTTGGAGTTCAACCCTCACTAATTTTGAGTATCGTTATTCAGTTCTAATGGCTTCACATGAGAAAATAGTTTGGTCAAGAAAGGCTTATCCTTTCATTCCATTTCGAGGTTTCTTCAACTCTGTAATATCTTATGTATGGATCGTAGTTTTTATTAGTGGTCTTTTGTATGGATCTTTCCAAAAACATGAATTGACTTGCCATTATGATTGTAGAAATCTGATTTGCACTTTTATTTTTAATGGATTCATTTAATCATCACTTAGAGCAAGTTTTTTTGTTTGTTTCGGCCTTTTGAGTCGAAGTCACATCAGACTATTCCTATATTAAATGTTTGATAAATGCTTGGAGTAGTGCAATTCACAAATGTCATGACCATCAATATTATACATTTTAAGGAGACGTGAATGGTCATTGTATCTTTTGTGGCATCTTGATTCTTGAGTTGTATTTTAAGGAGACAAGAATTGGACCTGAAATTGGAGCTTTGCAGTTTGCAAAATAAGATACAACCTCATGTTCATTGCAATTTTTACAAAAATATTATTTATTTACAGAAAATGAGATAGCACACTTGTATTGGATTCACTTGCAGAAATTGGGACAACACACTTATTATAGGGATAGTCTACTAGCTTCACTTGTATTAGACTCAATTTATGCTTCTACCAGGGATATTGATGTATTTGTACTTGTTTGTTGTATATTGATGTATCTGTGTTGATGTTCTGTGATTTTTTGACTTTGTTTCAGGAATACTGATGTATCTATGCTTGTTTGACTTGTTTCATATTCTTGCTTGAAAATAAGAGTGCACAAATTGTTTGTTTTATATGGTGCACAGGTTCTTGCTTGAAAATAAGAGGGCAAAGATTGCACAGGATCATTTGTTGTAGTGATCCGCGGGAACCCGTTAATCGTTCAAATCATTAAGGTACCCATTAGAATCGGGTACCCGTTAAAATGGGTCGTGTCGATCCGTTGACCCTGCTATGATGGGTCGGGTCAGGTCATGATCAAACAGGGCAGGTACCCCCCTCTCTCCCCCCATGAACACCCCTACATCCCAGAGAGCCATAGGGGATGGTCAAGTGAAGTACCAGAGACGGTTGCGACCCCCACCAAGGTGGTCGGAAGGTACGACCGTGATAGTCCCCTCTGATGGCACGTGAGATGACTTTAATGGCATTCATCGATGCTTTTAGGGGATGGTCACGACTATACCTTCTGGTGCTAATAGAAGAGACACACGACCGTCCACTCTAGAGATAATAAATGAGACGGTCGTGACAGTCCCGATGCTGCACTCAGAGGAGACGGTCGTGACCGTCCCCTAAGTATAATTATAGGAGACGTTGGTAAACACCGTCCCCTATGGAAAATGGGATGCGGCGGTAGAGACGTTCGTGTGACCACCCCCTCTGATCAGGGGGATGCTCGGCATTCATAGAGGATGAAAAACGACCATCGCTTGTTCTATACTTTCATTAAGTGTTTGGATATATAAATAAGGATCGAGAGAGGCTTTTGGACTTGATAATGGGAAAAGAATAAGGAGTAAGTGGAGGGTTGTGATGAGGCTACTGCTCTACTGTAATGTGTGTTTTGAGTAATTGTAAGTTTTGTAAAATATCACATTATATATATAGATATATCCTATGTTCTGAAGGTAAGCAGTGTTATTTCAAGGAAATATTGGACTGATAGTATTATAAAATTACGTTTGAAACAATCAATAGTTTCGCCTTGATGAAACAGTTAAAATGAAACTTATTCCGTGTATATCAGAGACCATCTTGAATCGTTATGAATTTAAAAAGTGCTCTTTGATTTTGTAGCACGTTAAACATAGTACCACATCTAGTAATTTGGAAGCGTGGTAGTAGCTTATAAGTAGTAGAAGCTACTACTAGTATAGGGCCCACAATGTTACATATTTATGCCCATTAGATCATAATCATGTTATTAAGACTAATTAAGTGTGATTAACATAAATTACTATGGTTAGCAATAATTAAGTATCATTAGCAAAAGTAGGACACATGGAGGGAAAATCATGGGGCACGCATCGTTATGCATACAGGACATGTGTCAATACACAAGAGTACCATGTGTCATCATTCAAAAATAACATGTGTCCTAGTGCTTGCAAGGCATGTGGCATTATGCATGTACACCAAGTGATGTCATGCATGTAAAACATGTTCCCTCATGCATATGTGCCATGTGTCATGGTGCATGGATAGCAAGTATTGCCATGTGTCTTCATGCATAATAGGGAGGTAACATGTGTCTTAAAGCTTGCCTTAGATGCTGACACATGTCACACATGCAAAGGGATTGGAGGCCTATATATACCCATGAGCTTCTCATTTGTACTCATTCCATCCTACACTACTCTCACCACCTTAGAGCCATTAAGTCGGAGAGAGTGCTAGAGCAACACGGTATAAGCTGCGGCGAAGTGCTGTCAGGAGAGCGGTAGAAACTGTAGCAAAGTGCTGTAGCAGTCAGAGATGGATATAGGGGGTACTAACTAGAGGAGCCGGCCTTGACTCGAGATAGATAGAAAAAACATGTGAGGGATTCTCAAGCGCTACTTTAAGCAATAATCTTAAGCTTTTAAGCATGGTTTTGGCTAGTATTACATAGCAAGTATACAATCATGTTTCTAAAGCTTTTGCTTAGGAATTTCAAGTACCATATAACAGATATGAAATCAGAGTTTTAAAAAGTATTTCCAACATCGTTTCAAGTGTTTTATCTTGATAGCATCTTTTCAAGCATATAATTCTTCGTGGAACATAAAACATAAGTTTCACTACTCAGATTTGAGATTTATGTAAAGAAATATGTTTTGCACAGTTACTATGCATTATGTATTGGTTTTCAAGCTCCTAATAGTTTACAGGTGCAAGAATATGCATGTTATGCCATATTTTCTTTTCAGTTCGTGAATTAGCTATTCTGAGATAAGTTAGCTAATACGGATTATTAGTGACAAGAAAAGAATCAAAATTAAAAAGTAAGCACCACAGTAACTATTTTTATAAAAGTCATGAACTAGCAATTAGATATGATGATGCCATTATATATGACCATGAAACAACCATTAGATATGGTATCAAGAGGACTTTGGGTTCGCATTCTGTATACATATAGGTTTTTGGCCGTATGCAGGGTGTTTTTGGTCTTTGGGACCGTATACGCACGTGACTCAGCTTTGTTTCAACATTCATGAGCCGATAACTTAGCCACAATGGTGATTAATGCAAACAGCTTAATAGTAATAATCATGTTTCAATTTACTTTTTTTGAAGTGATTTCATTATTTGATTGCAAAACTAGCTTGTTTTTATATGATTACTGTCATAAAGTCTCTTTCAAGCTATTTTAAAGTATTCAGCATAAATTTTGGCATGATACTCATATTTCAACTTTTGTCTATATATGTAAAAAGATTGAGATCCATTCACTAGGTCTAAGCTCATAAATGGGTTTAGACTCATCCCTCTATATTATTATTATGTACAAATCAACCAAATCACGAGCAAAAGGAGGAAGGACTATTTATACACTAGTAGGAGGTGGTTTTCATCTTTTTGTATTGTATGTTGTTTTGTAAGGAGATGTAATTGAACTTGTGTAAGACACTTCTTTGTATAGTGAACTTTAAATACAATGATGATGTATTTAATGAGATTTGCCACATGTATACTTTGAGGAGAAAGAAGAAGATAGATCTTTGTCGCGGTACATCCCAATTAGCAGGACGGGCCGTGATAACTTGTGGTATCAGAGCAAAGGTTTTGGACTCTTGAGCAAGAATAATATTTGAGTTGATCCATAAATATTGGAAGATAACTTAGTTATCATGATTTGATTTGAACTTAGAATAAATTGAAGTTGTAGTCTTGACAATAATTGGAATCATTATTAGAGGATTTATGTTGATGAAGGATCTAATTGAGGTTCTTTTTAGAGGAAACAATGGCAGTAGAGCACCACCCAAGGCCCTAGTCTAGAGAACGATAACAACAACCTTGTATATGACACGTTGACCTTGATAGCTCAAACACTAGGAGGCATGGTTGCCCAGTCCGTTAAAAGACATGAATTTGAGCACCAGTTGCCATTTGAACATGTAAAGAAATTGGGAGCAGAACCATTTGTAGGAGATACTGATCCAAAGAAAACTAGGGAATGGTTCAAGCATATGGAGAAAATTATATCGAAGTAGACATGATTCCTATGGTGATAAGGGAATTTAATGCTATCATAGGAATGGATTGCTTAAGTACATATCATGCTCTTCTAGACTGTCATCAGAAGCATGTTACTTTTAGAAAACCAGGTGATGTCGAATTGACTTCCTATGGATAAAGAAAGACATATTATACCCATGTCATCTCCTGTCTTTTAGAAAACAAGGGATGTTCTTCTTATGTTGCTTATGTGTTTAATACAAAAGCAGAAGCAATCAGTTTAGAAAATATCTCTGTTGGTGAAGGAGTTTCCAGAAGTGTTTCCAAATGAACTGCCAGAAGTTCCTCTTGATAAGGAAATTGAATTCACTATTAACCTCATTCCGGGTACCAATCCAATTGCCTTAGCTCCTTACAGAATGGTCCCAACTGAAATTAAAGAACTCAAAATCCAACTACAGGAGTTGACAGATAAGGGATTTATACAATCTAGTATGTCTCCTTGGGGTGCTCTTATTCTATTTATCAAGAAGAAAGATGGTTCCATAAGACTTTGTATAGATTACAGAAGACTAAACAGAGTGATTGTCCGCAATAATTATCCTCTTCCCAGAATAGATGACTTATTTGATCAGTTGCAAGAAGCTTCTGTGTTTTCAAAGATAGATTTGAGATCAAGATATCATCAGCTAAAAATTAGAGTCGAAGATTTCCTAAGACTGCCTTTAGGACTCGTTATGGACATTACAAATTCCTGGTAATGCCTTTTGGATTGACAAATGCTCCAGTTGCCTTTATGGACTTGATGAATAGGATTTTTTGTCCATATCTGGATAAGATCGTGATTGTATTCATTGATGATATTCTAGTATATTCTAAAACAGAGGAAGAACATATAGAACACTTGAGAATTGTATTGCAAATTCTGAAGGAACACCGATTATATGCAAAGTTTAACAAATGTGAGTTTTGGTTGAAGAAGGTTGCATTTCTAGGCCACGTCATATCTGGAGAAGGAATGGCAGTAGATCCATCCAAGATAGAAGCAGTTCTTAGATGGGAACGATCGATAAATGCATCAGAAATCAGAAGTTTCCTTGGATTAGCCGGGGATTATCGTAGATTTGTTGAAAACTTCTCTAGAATTGCAGCACCATTGACAAGATTAACTAGAAAGGATGTGAAATATAGGTGGGACGAAGAATGCGAGAAGAGATTTAAGGATCTCAAGAGTCATCTTACCTCAACACCTATCCTTAGCCTTCCTTCAGGACAAGGTAATTTTGTAATCTACAGCGATGCCTCAAGACAAGGGTTTGGATGTGTTCTGATATAGAATGATAAGGTGAATGCTTGTGCTTTAGACAACTAAAACAACATGAGTTAAATTACCCAACTCATGACCTTGAATTAGCATGTATTGTGTTTGCCTTAAAGATATGGATGGACACTACCTATAAGATGAAACTTGTCGAATCTTTACGGATCATAAGAGTTTGAAATATATTTTCTCTCAGAAAGAGTTGAATTTAAGGCAAACAAGATGGTTAGAGCTATTCAAAGATTATGATTATTCCATAGAATATCACCCGGGGAAAGCCAATGTCGTGGCTGATGCTCTCAGTCAAAAGTCTAAGGGTCAGCTATCTCACTTAAGAGCATAGTATTTACAGTTAAAAGGGTTACATGCAAATTTAACCATAAATAATTCTAGAGCCTTATTAGCATCCTTACAAGTGAAACCCATATTATGTGATAAAATTAAGGAAACACAAGTCCATGATCCTGAAATCATTAGAACAATTGAGAAGATTAAGGGAGGTGATCAAGCAGGATATACAATTGATGGTCAGGGGGTCTTATCATTTAAATGAAGATTGTGTGTTCCGAGGAAATCTGATATAAAGACTGAGATTCTATAGGAGGTACATAACTCCATGTATGCTATGCACCCATGAAGTACTAAGATGTATAGAACACTTAAGACATACTATTGGTGGTATGGCATGAAGAGAGAGATTGGAGAATATGTCTCTAGATGTCCTATATGCCAACAAACTAAATCGGAGCGTTTGAGACCTGCAGGTACATTACAGCCACTTCCTATACCAGAATGGAATGGGAACACATCACAATGGATTTTGTTACAGGATTTCCAAGGACTCGTCGAGGCCATGATGCAATATGGGTCATAGTAGACAGATTAACTAAATCTGCACATTTCTTAGCCATTAACATGGCATGCAGTTGATGAATCCACATTTCATCATCTTTATTCTATCATTTTGGCCTCAAAAACCCTGGCAAATGCATGTAAATACCCTAAATTCCTGCATTTTAGCATTCATGCATGTATGTGTAAATAGTGTATAAAATGCTGTTTTCAAAGCCAAAATTATAGAATAAAGAAAAGAAAAGAAAAAGAATAAAATATTGTAAATATTTTATGATCCAAAACCCCAAGACCTAGACATCTAGATGAATAGGTCGACAAGGAATAAAGTAGGGGGAGATAAGGGTCAGAAACCAATAAAGATTCCTCTTTGTTTAATTCATTCTTTATTCATTTTGAGACCTATTTTTAGTTTCAATTTTTATACCTCAAATAAAGAAACTTTATACATGAAATTGTAGATAATTAAATATAGAAAAAATACAAAATTGATTTCACACAAAAATAATATACAGATAAAAAGTTATGACCTGAATAAGATTCCAGAACCCCCAACTTTCCAAACCTGTATCTCTCAAATAAAAACTCGAAATGTATCAAAATCACCTTTAATTGTATATAATTTTTAATAAACTATTTAATTATGGTGGTTTCATATTTTTTGGAGCCACGGTTTGAAAGTTGAGTTTTGGAACCCTATGGTATACTTATACATATTAAAATATTCTATTTATTTATTATTTATTATTTTATAATTCCTTATTTTATCATTTTATAAATATTATTTACAATAAATGTGTGTATTAAAATTAGAATAAAAATCTATAGAAAACACAAAAATTAAATACTTGTATACAATACATAAGTATAATACATGTAAAGATACCTTTGTAATTTCTACTTCTATTTTATTAAGTATACAAAATACACCAGAAAAATGAAATAAAAATATATTTGAGTGTATAAAAATATTTTACAAATATATAAAATAATAAACCAAAAAAATAAATTAAATATACAAAATAAAAAATAAAATATTAAAATATATAGATATGTATACCTATATAGCTCATAAAAGGTAACTTGTAATTTTGTACCTCAAAAAAATAAAAAAAAATCATAATAAAACGATTTAGAAAATAATAAACATTTTTTATTTAGAAACCTAAAAATAATAAAATCATTTATTATTTTAAAATGAATTTATAATTATTTCTTCCAAGCTTTTTCCTGGTTGGTCCACGTGGACCAACCAGGAGTGCTGGAGAGTTGACCCATGGTCAACTCTCTGACCCATGCCTGCTCTGTGTCAGAATGGTTATTGACCCATTTTTGCGGTTTTTTCGAGGTGAATCCTTTCACCATCTCGTGTTTGACTCTTCACGACTTTTCTTCATCTTGAATCGATGATTCACGCCACTATCTTACATCGATCTTTGGGTCGTCGACTCGTCTGATTCACCTCTTTCTTCGTGCCACGTAGGTCACTCTTTCCAAATGCCCCTGTCACTTCCTTTGATCCGGGAACCCTTATTTGACCCTAACTTGAGCCCTCCACCGAGCTCCGGACTGGAGGCTGTGACAAGGTACCCTCCAGCTCGTGCGCAGAGTTCAGGCGAGGGCCGAGAAGCCGCTCCACAACCCCATCTCCAATGTGACGCCGTGAGTTCCCATCTCTTGGTTTTCCCAGCCAATCGAGGTCATTTTCCATTTGTTTTCTTACTGTTTGGATAGCCAGTAGTTCTAGCTTTTAGTTCGTACATTTAGTTTTGTTTTCCATCAATTAGTTAGTGTAGATTTTGCTCTCAAACACCTCGCCAGATCCCTTGAGCTCCGGCGACCTTCGCCAACTTCTCGCACGCATCCGCTCTCCAATAAAAGCCAGGACACATGTTCTTCTATGCTGCTGTGTTTCATCTTTTTTTGCAGGTCCTGAAGGACGCATCTGAGCCTCGAGGACATCTTCCTCGAGCTGTTGGAGCACCGCCCAGGTCCACCTTCGCCGCCGGGCACCACAGGGGCCCATCTGGGCATTTCGGGACATCATTTCGACAAAGAGGACTCCGGGGAAGATTTTGGAGACATCGGAAGGATATAGGAAGCGGCATGCGTGAAGATGTTGGAGCTTCGAGTTCATCCAAGCCGAGTTCTTTGGTCGTTCTTCCTTCATGCCTCTGCACCGTCCGATCCTGCCGTGTTCTTCCAGCGTTACAGCATCCGTCCGATCGATTCGTCGTGCAGTTGTCAGATCCACAGCTGGGATCTAATCCCAGTCGTTCGTTCGCGAACTATCATCACGTGCCAGGAGCCTTCCACGTGTTAAGTGGGAGAGATCACATCGTCCGCCAGCGCCCCAGCTTGGGATTTTGTAATTCCACCTAGGTGATTTTGCATATTTATTATTTATCGCTTAATCTTTCATTTGATGTTTAAAAAGTTTTGTAATATTTGCAACTCAGCCTAGGTTTTTAGAGTATTTGCATGGGGGTCTGTGGCCATGTCATCTCATGTGGCTTACGCACATGAGGCGTGGCCATTTTGTGGGGAACCCCGGATCATTTTAGTTATTAACATTTGATCCTGAAACTTTATATTTAAGTTATAATCTTTTTGGTCATTTTATCATCCAGACCCTGAGTTTTTAGAACATAGCAAAAAGGTCCCAACCAGTTACGTGTTCACGCACGTGTGCTTGGCGATTTTGCAGGACTTGCCCTGGGTTTTTGGCTCTTTAATTCTAGTCCCTAATTTTTTTAATTAGTTATAATTTCTGGAAAATTTTACATATAGCCCCTGGACTTTTAAATATTTCCAGAAATACCCCTGCGAGGCTGAATTTTCTTTTTATTTCCTTTATTTATTTCATGCATCTATAAAATCCCAAAAATTCCAAAAATTAGCATAGATTCCTCTTTTGTTGCTCTTTCATAACATATTTTTATTTTGCATTTTTATTGCATTTTAATATTTATAAAATTCAAAAGCATGCATTTTCAGCTCTGTTTGCATTAGAAAATACCTAAAAAATATAAAAACCCTTCGAAAAATTCCAAAAAAAATATTGTGTTTGTTTCTGTGTGTTGTAACTTGAAACCAAAAATTATAAAAAAAATACAAAAGAACACTCCTAAAAATAGCAAAACCCCTAAAATCTTCATAAAAAATTTAAAAATTCCACAAAAATCCTAAAAATAAAATTTTTATCTCTGAAGTTTCTCTGTTTTATTGTCTTTATTTTAAAATTACCTTGAGGAATTTTGGACTCTGTTTGACATATTTCATCCTTATTTTAGTTACAACCTTTTATTTTGCTCACTGTTTTCAGTATTTTTTGACTCTAAAAAACACAAAAAAATATTGGAAAAATATAAAAAATTACAAAAAATATTAGAAAATTATAAAAAGCGCAAAAAGATTTCATTTCCTGAATTTTGACTATTTTTACCTCTTTTTATAAATACATTATCTCTTTCTTTTCTTATATTGTACATATATTCTATTTTATAAGTTAAAAGGAAAAGAAACTACAAAATATATAAAATATAAAAAAGACCAAATCAGTAAATTTAAAATCAAAATATAAAATTATAAAATAAAAAAATATAGAAAATTAAAAACCCACAAAAATAGCACACTTGTAGACATTTGATCACATTCATTTCTAAGCTTGATTGGCCAATCTATCCTGCATGTTCCCTGTGTTTGACACTCTACACATACTTGCACCTATACACACTTTTGTTGTAGAGTTATAATAAATTTTAACTCCGTACATTTACTTTCATTACTTGATTTATTTGTTGTGGGTTAATTGTTGACTTAACCCGGATTTATCGAGGATCGCCATAACGACTGTGTCTCCGCCCCATGTGAGATACATTTAGACCCCGATACATCTATGTTAAGAAGCAGTCTAGACCGTTTGGGAAAATTCTTTGTTAATGAGATAGTTAGCCTTCATGGGGTACATGTGTCAATTGTATCCGATAGAGATCTATGATTCAATTCCAAGCTTTGGCTAAGCTTACATAAGGCTATGGGAACAAAATTAGCATTTAGTACACCCTTTCATCCTCAAACAGATGGCCAATCAGAACGGACCATCATCTAGATTACATGCTTAGAGCTTGTGCACTGAGCTTTAAAGAAGCTGGGATGAACATCTCTCGCTTATAGAATTTGCATACAATAACAGCTATCATGCGAGTATTGGGATGGCACCTTATGAAGTCTTATATGGTAGACCATGTAGAACACCTATCTGTTGGTGTGAGGTTGGAGAACGAAAATTGGTTCAACCTAAATTAATATAAAGCACAATAGAAAAAGTTGAGTAAATCAATAGATGTTTGAAGGTAGCGCAAAGCAGATAGAAAAGTTATCAGATAAACGAAGGAGAGACTTAGATTTCAAGTGGGAGACCATGTGTTTCTGAACGTATCTCCATGGAAAGGCCTAATCAGATTCGGGAAGAAATGAAAACTAATCCCTAGATACATTGTCCCTTATGAGATCACAGAGATAATTGGAAGTGTGGCCTATTGTCTTCGACTTCCATCTGAACTAGCAAGAATACATGATGTCTTTCATGTCGTCATACTTCGGAAGTATATTCCAGATCCATCCCATGTAATACAACCTCAAGAAATTAAATTGAAGGAAGATCTATCATACAAGGAGGTTCCTGTAGAAATTCTAGATTATAAAGTACAAGAGCTTCATACAAAGAGGATTCCCTTAGTCAAAGTTTTATGGATGAGTCATGCAATAGAAGAAGCCACATGGGAACGAGAGGAAGAAATGAGATCTCAATATCTCTACTTATTTTCAATTTAACAAAGGTACTTCAATTTTGAGGACAAAATTTATTTCAAGTAGGGGAGAATTTGTAATGTGCGTTTTGAGTAATTGTAAGTTTTGTAGAATATCACATTATATATATATATATATATATATATCATATGTCTCTGAAGGTAAGTAGTGTCATTTAAAAGAAATATTGGACTGATAGTATTCACACATTACGTTTGACACAATCAATAGTTCCGCCTTGATGAAATGATTAAAATGAAACTTGTTTCATGTATATCAGAGACCATCTTGAATTGTTATGAATTTAAAAAGTGCTCTTTGATTTTGTAGCACGTCAAATATAGTACCACATCTAGTAATTTGGAAGTGTGGTAGTAGCTTCTAAGTAGTAGAAGCTACTACTAGTATAGGGCCCACGATGTTACAGATTTATGCTCATTAGACCATAATCATGTCATTAAGATTAATTAAGCATGATTAACACAAATTATCATGGTTAGCAATAATTAAGTATCATTAGAAAAAGTAGGACATATGGAGGGCAAATCATGGGACACATGTCGTTATACATACAGGACATGTGTCAATACGCAAGAGTACCACGTGTGATTATTCAAGAATAACATGTTTCCTAGTGCATGTAAGGCATGTGGCATTATGCATGTACACCAAGTGCCCTCATGCATGTACAACATGTTCCCTCATGCATATGAGCCATGTGTCATGGTGCATGGATGGCAAGTGTTGTCATGTGTCTCCATGCATGATAGGGAGGTTACATGTGTCTTAAAGCCTCCCTTAGATGCTGACACATGTCACACATGCAAAGGGGTTGGAGGCCTATATATACCCATGAGCTCCTCATTTCTACTCATTCCATCCTTCACTACTCTCACCACCTTAGAGCCACAAAGTCAGAGAGAGTTCCGGAGGAACACGGTAGAAGCTGCGGCGAATCGCTGTTAGGAGCACGGTAGAAACTGTAGCGAAGTGCTGCAGCAGTCAGAGACGGATATAGGGGGTACTAACTAGAGGAGGCGACCCTGACTCGAGTTAGATAGAAGAAACATGTGAGGGATTCTCAAGCACTACTTTAAGCAATAATCTGTAGCTTTTAAGCATGATTTTGGCAAGTATGAAATAACAAGTATACAATCGTGTTTTCTAAAGCTTTTACTTAGGAATTTCAAGTACCATATAGAAGATATGAAATATATTTCCAACGTTGTTTCAAGTGTTTTATTTTGATAGCATGTTTTCAAGCATATAATTCTTTGTGGAACATAAAACATAAGTTTCACTACTCAGATTTGAGCTTTATATAAAGAAATATGTTTGCACAGTTACTATGCATTATGTATTGATTTTCAAGCTCCTAATAGTTTACAGTTGCAAGAATATGCATGATATGTCAGATTTTCTTTTCAGTTCGTGAATTAACTACTCTGAGATAAGTTAGCTAATAAGGATTATTAGTGACAAGAAAAGAATCAGAATTAAAAAGTAAGCACCACAGTAGCTATTTTTATAAAAGTCATGAACTAACATTAGATATGGTGATGTCATTAGATATGACCATGAAACAACCATTAGATATGGTATCAAGAGGACTTTCGGTCTGCATTCTGTATACATATGGGCTTTGGACCGTATGCAGGGTGTTTTTGATCTTTGGTACCGTCTGCGCGTATGACTCAGCTTTGTTTCAACGTTCATGAGCCGATAACTTAGCCACAGTGGTGATTAATGCAAACAGCTTAATAGTGATAATCATGTTTATGTTTAGTTCTTTTGAAGTGATTTCGGTGTTTGATTGCAAAACTAGCATGTTTTTATATGATTACTGTCATAAAGTCTCTTTCAAGCTATTTTAAAGTATTCAGCATAAATTTTGGCATGATGCTCATATTTCATCATTTGGCTATATATGTAAAAAGCTTGAAATCATTCACTAGGTCTAAGCTCATAAATGGGTTTAGACTCATCCCTCTATATTATTATTATGTACAGATCAACCAAATCACGAGCAAAAGGAGGAAGGACTGTTTATGCACTAGCAGGAGGTGGTTTTCATTTTTAGGTGGTTTTCGTTTTTTTAGTACAATATGTTGTTTTGTAAGGAGATGTAATAGAACTTGTGTAAGACACTTCTTTGTATAGTGAGCTTTAAATACAATGATGATGTATTTGATGAGATTTGCCACATGTGTACTTTGAATAGAAAGGAGAAGATAGATCTTTGTCGTGGCGCATCTCAATTAGAGGGACGGGTCGTGACATCTACTGCTGAAATCTGATATGATTTTTTTAAAACATTTTCTCTCACTTATTTGAGATATGAAAGTCATCCATATTTGTACCTCGAATTTATAATATAGGTGCACAATATCTCGTTTTCATCGTCTATTCATGATGATCAAATGATAAAATTTCATACTTTTATAATCCAAGATGGATACAGAAATTGACGAAATATGGTATTGATTTTTAATCAACTTTTGTGATTTTAAATTATCAACGACCTCCGATCGATGAACGGTTGATTTTGTTGGTCTTATTTTGTCAAGATGAATTTTCTGATGGTCTCGATTTATTTTGCGGTTTGAGTTTTGCGTTGCGGCTTTTTAAATTGCACGCATTACAATGCAATCGATTTTTAATCGATTGATCCCAAACCGATTATGATCTATAGATCGATTTAGATCATTTAACATCGATCGATAGTTTTATCGGTTCAAATAGATCATAATCGGGTCGAGTTCGTGTTTATTTGCATCCATATGTTACACAAGGAGGTCAAGAACCAACGACATACCCCTCAAAATCATCGAGTCGCCTTCCACGAAGATATAGTATCATCCGCATATCGGAGGATTGGCAGGGACATCTCCTTCGAGTACCACAACAAAAGCCACTAGAAACCGCAAGGTTAGACATTATCTCACACCATCTACCACCAGAAGAAAGAGCAGTTGAATCAAAGGAGAACCCTAGCGAACCCCCCGTTGAGGCTAGAAGTAGCCCCCTTTGGGTTGACCATTAACTAACACTACACACAAGACAGTAGTAAACACCTCTTCATCCATTCAATCCAGACATCACCGAAACCTCTCATGTATAAAGATGCTAACAGGAAGCGTCAGTCGACAGAATTGTAGACCTTCGAAAAATCAAACTTCTACGTCTATCTCCTTTAGTCAGCCACAACCATTGATGCCATAACCATACTGTTAGGAAAAAATGGAAGCGCAAGAGTAAAAAAAAGCCTAGGCGCTGGCAAAATTTTCCAGACGTGATACAGTAACATTTGGAATTCGTCTAAGTTGAAACGGTTCTTTTGCTTCTTCTTTTTGTAGCACCGGTAGTGTGCTAAATATGTAAAGGTAAATACGAAATGGCACAATTAGGTGCAGTTGTAGGCTTTCCAAATGAATTTGTCATCCCTTTTTGTAAATGGATCTTTTTGAATTCATCCTCTAGACCATATTTGCAATCCATATTTTACACTGTTCCAGTACTGCCTCCTCCCTGGTCTAGAATTACAACGGTGGAATCATTTTCATCATTGTGCTTTCCATACATCATATTTCCCCAACACATGCCACAGCTTCTAGTACATCATATTTGGATTTTGAAGATATAACAGCCATTCAAGATCATTTGAGTTGAATTGTGGCTCATGAAACTGTGTAGTCATTTTCAGAACTTAATTTGGGGTGCTTTGGACATAAATAGGTTGCGCATGTGTGTATATGATGGAACTGGATCCTTTATTTACCCTTTTGTTTAGAAAGAAGCTCATAAATTCTCCAGTGGAAAGACATGACAGGATCACTGGAACTTGAAAATTTCTCTAATGAACTTAAGTGAGCTGAGCATCATGGAACATATAGCAAGATGCTATGTGCCCCAGCCCATTTGAGAAGCTATATTGATACCGCTAAGACTAGTTAAGCCACCAGTGGATTGAAATTGAGGCTTCCTAACCCATTAATCTTTAGGGCACGTTCCTCTCCCTCCATAGATAGTCAACGTTTTATACCTGGAGTCAAAATGAGAAATAAGATTTTCCTCACTGTTCCTCTATCATAGGCTTCTTCTCTAAAAAAATATAAATAACTATCACCTATCTAACAATCGTGTCTAACAAAACCCCATTATTCCTCCTTATACTCTCCCTCCTGTCGAACAAAGAATAGCAAATAACTATTTATCCATCGTAGTTCCTCCTTATCCTTTCCCTTCAACCGAACAAAAACAATATCTTAACCCTCATTATCCCTTCCCTTATTCCTCTACCTAACGGCTCCTCGGTGATACCATAATTGAAATTAATAACTAATTTTGACAAGAGCAGTTCATTGACAGGAGTGCAGTTGTGACTTAGTATTACTTCCGTAGAATTCTTAGTTTAATCGAACTGTTGTGTATCTCAAGTGCATTAGCACTCGGTTACCATAACAGGTGTGGTGGAAAAAGCAATGAAAACACCATCAATCATCATCAAGAGCCATGGTGCATGGATGGTGAGCAGCACTTGTTGATGGTCATAAGACAGCAGCAGGTAAGATCCTTCCAGGATCCGACAAATCAATGCAAGAGTGACGTGGTTGTTATAATTCATCAGTTATGATGACACATTATCAATTATTATGCATGTAGCATGCTTTGACAGACCTAAATTTTGTATAGCTAGTCTTCTTTAGACAGATGCACCAGGTTCCTGCATCCTACAACAATACAAGCTAAGGTAACAAGAACATATTCGACAATAACAGAACAGTGTCTCAAATCATATTTCAAAAAGAGTAATCAGATTTCAAAGCGCCCATCATCTTCATCTGCTTTCCTATACCAAGCGGGTTAGCTGCGGATGCCTGAGCCGTCTCGTCCATCTCATCCTCGCCCTCTACCGCGAATGCAGGATGCGTGAGGATGCTAGCAAGCAGCTGTGTACCCCTGAGTGCGTTGGTCAGCGGGAGGTGGCCCTCGGGAGCCTTGTCATCCGGCTCCCACATGAACTCCTCCGGGAAGGACCTGTATGAGTACTGCTCGACCTCGGAGTCGAGCTTCTTCATCCACCCGACCTTGACGAAGAACCTGGTGAAGGTCCCTCCTCTGCTTCAACCAGAGACGCCGCTGCACGCTGTACCCAAAGCGGCCACCGCTGTGCTCCAGCCAGAGCCCGTCGATGGCTTGAAGGTCGTCGACTGAGATGAACTGCACCTCGGAGAAGAAGACGTACCCCCGCTTGACAGCAGCGTCTCCAGCAAGGACAATGAGGAGGCGGCGGGTCTCGTCGTCAGCGAGGCGGTAGTTGCGGGAGGAGAGCAGGTGGGAGAGGAGGTCGAGGGAGGTGGAGGATGGAGAAGGGGCGCTATTGATGGAGGTGGAGATGGCGTCGGACGTGGAGATGGGGGAGGAAGAGGAGGGGGAGGAGGAGCAGGAGAGGGTGGAGAAGAGCTTGGTGGGTTTTTGGGTGGGGAGAGATAGAGCGGTAGGGGGAGGGTGGGCGGATTTGGGGTGAGGATGGAAGGATTTGGAAGTGTGGAGGAGGCGGTGGCGGAGGGAGGCCATTTGGGGACGGATAAGGCGGGAGGAGGACGGAAAGGGAGGGATATAAGTGTGCGGTGGGGTGGTAGAGCGGAACTGACATGGAATCCAGTGGGGTGTTGTGATTGGTGGATTGATGCTGGGGTTTTCCATCTCCTTTTTACACCTGGCTGAGTCCTTCCCATGTCACGTTATCTCTATACGGGTGGATGGGAGTGTTGAAGAGTGTCCTCACTAGACTCGTATGCGGTGTCTGCAGACGCGCCAGTACCTGTGCCTTGTGTATTTCGATGAATGATTTATGAGGTTCATCAAGTCAGCTACATCTACTACGACGATAAATCGCTCTTTAATTTGACGGCAGAACAGTAAGGGAGTTTATACAGTAACTCCGTAGTGATAGATCCCCTCAACGGGTAGATCTACTAACTAATCAGGATAAAAATAGGACTTGTAAGCTTTTATATATATATATATATATATATATATATATATATATATATATATATATGAGTTTAATGGGGTTGCCCCTTGCGGGCAGCCAACATGGTTGTCCCCGCATCGTTTTCGACGCTTTTTATTTTTTTTTTTGAAAAATATCGCCATGTATATTCATCCCTATATCCCTCCTATATGCCATTCGAATTTCGTCAGAAACAGAACGGCCTCCATCGAGACAGTCATTTTTTGACGGTAACATGATTTTTTAAATCGACACCATCTCGATGGAGGCTGTAGGAGTCTCTGTTTCTGACGAAATTCAAATGGCATATAGGAGAGATATAGGGATGAATATACATGGCGATATTTTCAAAAAAAATAAAAAAAGTGCCGAAAACGACGCGGGAGCAGCCCCATTAAACTCTATATATATAGGAAAAATGGGGCTGCCGCGGGGGCTCCTCTATCCAGTTTTTCTATATTTTTTATTTTATTTCAAAATGAATATGTGAAAGTCTATCATTATATCTCTATATTATGTCATTAAAGTTTCGTGAGAAACAGATACTCCTATAGCCTCCATCCAGACAGTCATTTTTTAACGATCCCAGAATTGTTGGAATCGATCACGTCCGGATGAGGGTCGTATGAGCTTCTATTTCACATGAAACTTGAATGACATAATATAGGGATATAATATGAAAATCCACAGAAAGATTTTTTAAAAAATAAAAAAATGAGGAAAATGGGACGGTAGAACCAAGTTAGCCCCATTTATCCCTATATATAGGATATCTTTCCAATAGGACCTGGTCCTTCCATACCCAAGGAAGGCTAATTGTATGAATCGTTGGATGATCTTATCATTTCCATCTACGGCTATCATAAAACCGCCATCTATTCCCAAAACCGGTTATATTCCAAATGCCATCACTCCAAAAATAGTAAAAGATTCATATTTTTCATGCAATTTATTATTTTCCTAATTAAGCTTTATCATCGTTACCATTTCATAACGCGTTGGTATCATTAAATAATTAAGTACAGTGACAGCATTAAATAATTATTCTTACAAAATTTTAGATTCAATTGAAATTTAATGCTCTTTTGTATTCAGACGCCAAGGGTTTGTACTTTGTGTTTCTTTTGCATGTCAAAATCATCGAAACTTCGATAACAACCCAACCTAAAAATAGGGGGTAGAGTGATGCATGAATATTATATTTGTATAAAACAATACTAATTACCTGGAAATTAAATTGTAATTCGTATTCTAATTTTTAAGTTTGTATAATATGTACCTTCTTTTGTACACCAAAACCCTCCGAGGATAGAAAATCTTAACATAATTGTGTCTTCCTCTTTCCTCAAAATTTTCGTATTTGACATCCCTAAAATTAGGAACATAAGGTTATTGCAAATCTTCAACGGAGAGATATGCAAAAAAATTTAGGGATTTTTACCCGGCAGACCCTATAATCTTCGCCAATTACCTCTACGGCCCTTGAAACATCCTAATTCCTCCCTCAACCCCGTAAACTTACTAACCCTTACCCGTTAGACCTCGTGGTTAACCTCCATCCATTAACCGTTAAAGCTGAACAGATCCCCCCCATTGCTCGTCCCGCCCGCATGCTGCCTCCCTGCTCGAGCCCCCTCGGCCCCTGCTCGAACTACCAGCCCGACCCCTCCCCTGCTGGAGCCCCCCCCCCCCTTGTAGGGCTCGCCCACAGCCTCCCCTGCTTCCCCTGACTGCCACACGATGCCCCTGCTGCTTCCCCTGCTTCCCCCGGTTGTCGCTCGATGCCCTCCCTCACAGGCCCTGCCCTCTGCCTCCCGTCCCCCTTTTGCGCTGCTCAGAGCTCCCCTACCCACTCCCCCTCTCAAAGCGTGCCACCCCCCTGCAGGGCCTGCCCACCGCCTCCTCTGCTTCCCCCGACTGCTTCTCGATGCCCCCTGTCGCCTCCCCTGCTTCCCCCGACTGCTCCGCCTCCCGTCCCCCTCTCGTGCCGCTCAGAGCTCCCCCTCCCACTCCCCCTCTCAAAGCGTGCCACCCCCCCCTCAACCGTAGGGCCCGCCCACCGCCTCCCCTGCTTCCCCCGACTGTCGCTCGATGCCCTCCCCTGCAGGCCCCGCCCTCTGCCTCCCACGTCGCTCAGAGCTCCCCCGCCCACTCCCCCATCTCGAAGCCCCTCCCTCCCCCGCTTCGAAGCTCCCCGCCCCCACTCCCCTGCTCGAAGCCTCCCCCATCCCCCCCCCCCTCCGTCGTTAAGGAGTCGCGTGCCCTGCCAACCTCCTTCCCTCCCAGCTGGATGGTTGCCTCCCTCGACCCCACCAACCCCTTCTCCGCCTCCCTCGACCACCACCAACCCCTTCTCCAGATTCAGGCTCACCTTCTCCAGGTCGAGCACTGCCCCTCAAGCCCCCTCCCTAGAAGTTGACCGTTTCCAGCCTAGGCGCCCCCCATTGCTCGAAGCTCATGCCAGTGTTGAGGGATGAGAGATGGAAGAGGACTGTTTTTTTCTTCTGTTGGTTAATTCTAGCCGTCCGATCGTGGATTGGTTAGATTAACTCGTTTTTAACTCAAGGAAGTTAAGTCTAATGTATCAATTTAACGGTAGGGTTTGTGGGGTAAGACAGAGAAAGTTTACAGGGTCAAGGGAGGAATTAGGATGTTTCAAAGGTCGTATAGGTAATTGGCAAAGATTATAGGATCCGCCAGATAAAAATCTCAAATATTTATATTTATATAGTACGTTCAGTTGAAATTTTCATAACAACCCTCCTCAAAACATGGGCTGGCCGATATATGAATATTTGTATAATACAATACTAGTTAACTGAAAATTACCTTTATTTTGTATTTTAGTTTATTGATTTTGTATAATACGTATCTTTTTTGTACACAAAAATCCATCGAGAATATACCATTTTAACATGATTGTGCATCTATCTTTCCTCAAAATTTCCGTTTTGACCGCCCTAAAAATTAGGAATGGATGATTATTGCAAATTCTATCGTCTCTCTCCTCATTGATTGCATGAGGAGAGAAATAGCAAAATCAAGTAATCCAGACTCACTGCTCTCATGCTCTCAAAGATTTTATCTCTCACAGGATCAACCCTATATATATATAGGATTTCTTTCAAATAAAACTTGACCCTTCCTGAGTTCAGGAAGGTCAGCCACTTTTTCGTAGAAAACATGACGACTTTAGTAGAATATATATACATATTGTAGTACAATGTGCAGTTTAATGTTTGTATTATAATATACAGTTTCGTATGAGGGTTTGTATTTATAATGTGCAATTACAAAGTGTACATACATTCTACTAAAGTGCTCGTATTTTTTACAAAAAGACGGTGGTCTTCCTGAAGTTAGGAAGGATGCATCTTATTGGAAGGGCCCCCTATATATATGGAAAAAATGGGGATGCCCCGCCCTCATTTTTCCGTATTTTTTTATTTTTTTGAAAATTTTCACCATGTATATTCATTTATATATCCATCCAATATGTCATTCGAATTTCGTCAGAAACAGAGACTCCTATAGTCTCCATCTAGACAGAGTCGTTTTTAGCGGTTCTGTTACCGTTAAAAATGACTGTCTGGATGGAGGTTGTAGGAGTCTCTGTTTCGCATGAAATTCGATTAGCATAATATAAGGATATAATGATGAATATTCACGAAAGAAATTTTCAAAAAAAATAAAAAATGAGGAAAATGGGGCGGGGAGCCAAGTTAGCTCCCCGCAAGGGGCATCCCATTAAACCCTATATATAAGAGTGATCCTATGAGAGCAAAAAACTGTGAGAGCATGAGAGCAGTGATTCTGGGCCACTACATTCTGTCTTCTCTCTCCTAGTTTAATCTAGTGGTCCAAAATCATTGCTCTCATGCTCTCACATGTTTTGACTCTCACAGGATCAGCCATATATATATATATATATATATATATATATATATATATATATATGGGTTTGGGGATCCTAAACCCAGGTGTAGGTCACTTTCCTATACCCACCCCTTTTTTGTCAATTTTTTTATTTTTTTGAAGTGGATCCTTGGAGGATTTCTTTATAATATTTAGTAGAATATGTGTTTCAAATTTCGTGTAAAACAGACATTCCTAACATGTCCATCGGACAGGGTCGATTTCAGCAAATCTGAGACCGTTAAAATTTGACTGTCTTGATGGATAAGTTAGAAATATCAAAATAAGTTGAAATTTGAATGACACGATGGTGACATATAGTGATCTAAATTCCACCAAAGATCCATTTAAAAAAAGTAGAGAAAACGAGGTGGGTGTAGGAAAGTTACCTACACCTTAGTTTAGGCTCCCTTTTACTTATATATATATATATAGAGAGAGAGAGAGAGAGAGAGGAGAAACTTCAAATGAGGCGGGGTCTCACCATATATATGGTGAGCCACTCTCAATTTAGGCATCTTTCCAATATATTTTACAATTTCTTGTTTCATACATATAACTATAAATATTAACATAACATGTATAGTGAAATAAAATTATGAAAATATTATTATATTAGATGGAAATGCTAATTTAAATTTGGATGCTATATTTTACAAAATTCATTTTTTTACAATGTGCAGTTTATACTTTTACAAAACTGTTACAGAGTTTTTACTAAATTCACAGTGGCCTTTACAATTTCAGAAAAGCCCCCACCTCATTTGAAAGGTCCCCCATATATATATATACATATACATATACATATATATGGGGGGCTTTCGAATAAGATGCATCATTCCTGACTTAAGAAAGGCCACCATCTTTTTTGTAGAAAACACGATCACTTTAGCATAAAGTATATTTACAGTTTGTATTATAACTGCACATTATAAATACAAACCGCATACAAAACTGCACATTATAATACAAACATTAAAACTGCACATTGTAATACAATTTGTATACATATTCTACTAAAGTCGTCATGTTTTCTGTAAAAAAGGAGGTTGGCATTCTTGAACTCAGGAAGGACCAAGTCCTATTTGAAAGAAATCCTATATATATCAGAAAAATATGGTTGCTCCCGGGGGAGCTAACTTAGCTCCCCCCGCCCTGTTTTTTTTTATTTTTCCCATTTTTTTGAAAATTTCTTCCATGAATATTCATCACTATATCCCTATATTATACCATTCATAATTTCGTGCGAAATAGAGACTCCTACGGCCTCCATCTAGACAGTCATTTTTTAACTGTCATAGAATTATTGAAATCGACCCTGTCTGGATGGAGCCATAGAAGTCTTTGTTTCACACAAAATTTGAATTTCATAATATATGGATATAATGATGAATATTCACAGACAAAATTTTCAAAAAAATAAAAAACTAGGAAAAATTGGATGGGGGGAACTAAGTTAACTCCTCCTAGGGGCAACCCCAATTAACCCTATATAGAGAGAGAGGGTTGATCCTGTGAGAGTCAAAAATTGTGACAGCATTAGAGCAATGATTCTGGACCACTAGATTTTGCTCATCTCTCCCCCATCCAATCAACCAAGAGAGAGGTGACAGAATCTAGTGGTCCAAAATCATTGCTCTCATTCTCTCAAAGATTTTGTCTCTCACATGATAAGCCCTCATGTGCACGCGCGTGTGTGTGTTAATGAGGTTGCCCCCGCATCGTTTTCGGTATTTTTTATTTTTTTTGAAAAATATACCATGCATTTTCATCCCTATATTCCTCATATATGTCATTCGAATTTCGTCAGAAACAGAGACTTCTACGGCCTTCATCCAGACAATCATTTTTTAACGGTAACATGATTTGTTAAATCGACACTATCTCGATAGAGGTCATAGGAGTCGCTGTTTCTGACGGAATTCGAATGGCATATAGGAGGGATATAGTGATGAATATACATAGTAGTATTTAAAAAAAATAAAAAAAACGTCGAAAAAGGGGGCGGGACAGCCATGTTTGCTGGCCTCAGGGGGCAGCCCCATGAAATATATATATATAGGGAAAAATGGGGCTGCCCCCTAGGGGCAGCCAACATGGCTGCCCCCACGTCATTTTTCATAAAATTTTTTTATTTTTTTGGAAAATATCACCATGTATATTCATCCATGTATCCTTCCTATATGTCATTCGAATTTCGTCAGAAATAGAGACTCCTGTGGCCTCCATCCAGACGTCATTTTTTTAACGGTCGCATGATTTTTTAAATCGACCCTGTCTGGATGGAGGCCGTAGAAGTCTCTGTTTCTGACAAAATTCGAATGACATATAAGAGGGATATAGGAATGAATATATATGGCGATATTTTTCAACAAAAATAAAAAATTTACCCGAAAATGGGTCGGGGCAGCCATGTTGGCTGCCCCCAGGGGGCAGCCCCATCAACCCCATATATATATATATATATATATATATATATATATATATATATATATATATATAGGGGACCTTTCAAATGATGTGGGGGCTTTTCTGAAATTGTAAAAGCCACTGCGAATTTAGTAAAAACTCTGTAACAATTTTGTAAAATATAAACTGCACATTGTAAAAAAATGAATTTTGTAAAATATAGCATCTAAATTCAAATCAATATTTCCATCCATTATTATAATATTTTCATAATTTTATTTAACTATACATGTTGTGTTAATATTTATTGTTATATGTATGAAACAAGAAATTGTAAAATATATTAGAAAGATGCCTAAATTGAGGGTGGCTCACCATGGCTCACCATATATATGGTGAGACCCCGCCTCATTTGAAGTTTCTCCTATATATATATATATATATATATATATATATATATAGGAGAAACTTCAAATGAGGCGGGGTCTCACCATATATATGGTGAGCCACCCTCAATTTAGGCATCTTTCTAATATATTTTACAATTTCTTGTTTCATACATATAACAATAAATATTAACACAACATGTATAGTGAAATAAAATTATAAAAATATTATTATATTGGATGAAAATGTTAATTTAAATTTGGATGTTATATTTTACAAAAATCATTTTTTTTACAATATGTAGTTTATACTTTTACAAAACTGTTATAGAGTTTTTACTAAATTCACAGTGGCCTTTACAATTTCAGAAAAGCCCTCACCTCATTTAAAAGGTCCCACATATATAGAGTTGATCTTATGAGAGCAAGCCCATATGAGAGGATGAGAGCAACCAATCTACACCGTCGGATCATGAAATGTAAGAACGGTGTAGATTTGAGAAGGTGTCTCTGACCCTTCAGTTGCATCTCCTTTACGTATCCCTTACTCCAACAGTTCCATCTCCTGGCTCCGACCTCCGGCCTGGCTCCACTGCATCCTCAACGGCCGACTACCCACTCTCCTTCTCACTGGGGAGTTCCATGTCGATCTAATGGCATGACAACTTGAACCCTCTCACTGCAAGGATGACGATACTGCGACAGAGGAGGTCGAAGGTCTGCACTGTGTTGCTTTGCCACGATGAGAAGCACGAAGTCGTTGATAGAACTTTGACCTGTTGCACAACGAAACAACAAATACATTGATGGTACTCATCATGAATCACAAGATGAAGAGGAGAAGAGGTCGCCTCCAGTCGTACCTCCTGTTGGATTCACTGTGTGTTGGATTTTTGTTGTTGTTAGGGATCAACCATGGAAGAGTTGCAGACTTGTGGTTCTATTGCTTCATGGAGTTAAACCAAACATCTAAAACTTTGTTGTTTGATATCAACCATAGAAGACCATCTGTTCTATTGCTTCATGGAGTTAAGTCAAACGGCTAAAACACCGGAATTAATATTGGTGGGGTGTCGTCCAAACACCAATGGGCATTAAACCAAACATTAGGAATTGATCTGTGGCACTTCTCCATCCACAAAGTAAACATTATCACCGTGGAAATAGAGACATACCATGAATAGTTTCAACTTAACTTGTCCATTTATTTATCTAAAAACTATTTACCAGGGTAGAAGATTATTAATACTGATATTAATTAAATCATTCCTGAATTTAGAATATCTAAGTCCAGTAAAAGGACAAATTGCGTGAGCGGTTTCATTGAAATCCAGAGAACCATCTCAATGCCATCTTTTCCCATTCATATGCAACAGTTAAGCTAAGCATATTCATTATAATAATAATCATTACAATTACTATTCTCAGGATAACCATCGAGATCAAAGGAGAGTTTGGTTGGAGTATCTCGATCTCGATCACTTAAACTAGGGAGAACAAACTCCCAGATCAGAAACCAAGCAGAAGGAGAGAGAGCTGTCGCTGGCTTTGTTATTGTCCTGTAAGCAGGAGGAGATATCTCTAGTGGGGAGTCAGTTGTTGATGTTGCAGGGGAATCAGGCCTAAGGTTGGATGCGAGCAGCCAATCTCCACCGTCAGAGCAACCTTCGGTTCCTTCCCAAATCAACACACTGCAGGCCTTCGACCTCCTCTGCTGCGGTATCGTCATCCTTGCAGCGAGAGGGTTCAAGTTTTCATACCATTAGATTGATAATGGAACTCCCCAGTGAGAAGGAGAGTGGGTAGTCGGTCGTTGAGGACGCAGTGGAGCCAGGCCGGAGGCCGGAGCCAGGAGAGGGAACTGTTGGAGTAAGGGAAAAGTAAAGGAGATGCAGCTGAAGGGTCAGGGACACATTCTCAAATCTACACCGTTCTTACATTTCCTGATCTGACGGTGTAGATTGGTTGCTCTCATCCTCTCATATGGGATTTCTCTCATAAGATCAGCCATATATATATATATATATATATATATATATATATATATATATATATATATATAGGAGAAACTTCAAATGAGACGGGGTCTCATAGAGATTATAGTGAGCCACAATTTACAGCCGTTTGATTTGAATTGATGGTCATGATTAAATCCGGTTTTCCAATAGAAAACCACCATCAAAACCGCCCTCCCTCCTCTTTTTATGGAAAATCTTAACATATATTAACTACGATTCCGACTATTATGTTCGATTTGGAAATGCCACAACCGTCTCTCATTTTTTTGGCGGAAATGCAAGAGCAGAATGAGAGCTCCCTTTACGGAAGTAATTTATTACTTTCCATGTTTTTATCATTATCATAATAAGTCGTCGATACATTATCTTAATTAGTTAATCAATGCTTTCTATATTAAGATGGATTTGAAATTTATATATGTAAAGTCGGAACATGTAATAAGAATTGTATTTTACAATGCAAGAAATTTTTGTAATATAATATAAGGTATTTCAAAATATCGTCATACATTTGTAAAATTCAAACAACTTTATTAAAAAAATAATCAAAATTTAATATTTATTAAGTACATAAATTCAAAATTTTAGAGTTGTATTATTAATTTAAAAAAGCATAGTATACTTTATGAGGCCATCATCTTTTTAATAAATTCGCTTAATTTTTAAATTTAAGTAGTATATGTTATTTCGTTTCATATCATAATATTTGTATTATTATACGTTACAATTTCAAATTATTGTTCATTTTTTCAAATTGTCAACTAACATTTTCATATTAAATCTGTTAATAAATTTTAAAATCCAAAACATAAATTTTGTATTTATAATAGATTTATTTCAAAAAAGTCTCATATAATAGCAACTTGTTAAAGTAGTATTCAATAAACTATACCAATAAAGTAATATTTTTTGTACTATTAGCCGTCCTGGCGTCTGTTTTTAAGAAAGTAGTTTTTCCTAATTTGAAGTTCCGCCTTTTTCTCTACTATCCCATTAAAATCGCATGTTCATATTCTCTATATATAGAAATGTTTTATCGTCAAAACCATTCCATATAATGATAGTGGTTTTGATCCCATCCATCCGATTCTAATCCAACCGTATTTATTATTGGCTCACTATAATCTCTATGAGACCCCACCTCATTTGAAAGGGTCCCTATATATATATATATATAGAGAGAGAGAGAGAGAGAGAGAGGAGTGATCCTATGAGATGAGATTTGGTGAGATGGTGAGATGGGAGATTCTGGACCACTAATTTCAATCTTCTCTCTCCTAGTTTCTCTCTCCTGGCTGAAACTAGTGGCCCAGAATCTCCCATCTCACCATCTCACAAAAATCTCATCCCATAGGATCGGCCAACCCAACCCTGCAACCAAACGAAAGGGTAGCCAATATGGCTGCCCCTACCTCATTTTCGCAAAAGTTTTTTATTTTTTCGAAAAATATCACCATGTATATTCATCCCTATATCCCTACTATATGTCATTCGAATTTCGTCAGAAATCGAGACTCTTACGGCCTCCATCCAGCCGTCATTTTTTTAACGGTCGCAGGATTTTTTAAATCGACCCTGTCTGGATGGAGGCCGTAGGAGTCTCTGTTTCTGATGAAATTCGAATGACATATAGGAGGGATATAGGGATGAATATGCATGATGATATTTTTCAAAAAAATTAAAAAAATTACCCAAAAATGGGGCGGGGCAGCCATGTTGGCTGCCCCCAGGGGGCAGCCCCATCAACCCATATATATATATATATATATATATATATATATATATATATATATATATAGTGTGGTGATCCTGTGAGATGGGGATTCTGTGAAATGGTGAGATGGGTAATCTCAACCACCCATTTAACCATCATTCACGACATGAAACCTAGGGTTATTTGGATCACTATATACCATCATGGTGCTATTCCAAATTCAACTTAATTCGAGACTTCTATCCCCTCCATCAAGACTATCAAATTTTAACGGTCTCAGAATTGCTGAAATCGACCCCCTCCAGATGGACATGTTAGGGATGTTTTTTACACGAAATTTGAAACACACATTTCACTCATTATTTTATCTAAATCCCCCCAAGTTGCATGCCATGAATGATGGTAAAATGGGTGGTTGAGATTACCCATCTTACCATCTCACAGAATGCCCATCTCACATTTTCGCCACTCTCTCTCTCTCTCTCTCTATATATATATATTAGAAAAGGGAAGCTGTTTTGGGTAACAGCCAAGATGGCTGTTACACAAGGTAGTTTCCCCAATATTTTTTATTTTTTTCAAAAATTCCACTATGTATATTCATCTACATATCCCTTCTACATGTCATTCAAATTTCGTGAGAAACAAAGACTCCTAAGCCCTCCATCTAGAACAAGTAATTTTTAATCGTCTGAAACTTGCTGTAAACTACCTGTTCTAGATGGAGGGCAAGGAGTCTTCGTTTCTCACGAAATTTGAATGACATGTAGGAGGGATATGTGGATGAATATACATGGTGGAATTTTTGAAAAAAATAAAAAAAATATTGGGGAAATTGTCTTGTGTAATAGCCTTCTTGGCTATTACTCAAAACAGCTTCCCCGACCTATATATATATATATATATATATATATATATATATATATATATATATATATATATATATATATATATGGAGCTGGGAGCCTACGCCCAGGGGTGTAGGTAACTACCTACACCCGACCTTCTTTTTCATGATTTCTGAGTTTTTTTGAATGAAACCTTAAGGTGATTTTCTTAATATACTGAGATGAATATGTGTTTCAAGTTTCATGCAAAACAAATAATGCTAACATGCACATATAGAAGGTGTCATTTTCAGCAATTCTGAGACCGTTAAAATTTGATGGTATTGATGAAGATGATAGGAATCTCGAATTAAGTTGAATTTTGAATGACACCATGGTGATATATAGTGATCTAATTCTCCAAAAGTTTTATTTCAAAAAATTTAAAAAAATAATGAAAAAAAGAGCCGGTGTAGGTAGTTACCT
This sequence comes from Ottelia alismoides, assembly GCA_037367405.1. Lineage (NCBI taxonomy): Eukaryota > Viridiplantae > Streptophyta > Magnoliopsida > Alismatales > Hydrocharitaceae > Ottelia > Ottelia alismoides. The sequence continues at coordinate 116,587 of JAZKJV010000478.1, read as the reverse complement.
ACACCCATGGGGGTAGGCTCCCTTTTCCCATACACACACACACACACACACACACACACACACACACACACACATATATATATATATATATAGAGAGAGAGAGAGGGCTTATCCAATGAGCCCTGTGCCCATTAACGTTTCAATGAGCACCCATTCTGAGCCATACATGTGTATTATCAATAAATATATTTCTAATTATAGGCTACCACGTATTTAAAAAAATCCTATATTTCCTATTATATAACGCCCTTAAAAATTGGAAGACGGTTTTGGAAAGAAACGATTCAAATAAATGATTCCACGTGGATGATTAAGGATCCAAACGCTATGATAGTAATAAATATAATTCGGTCAAGTAAATGCTTATTGTGAGATTAGTAATATCAAGACAATGATCAGTAATTTACATCCAAATAGTTACACTGTACAGAATTTAGTAATATGTATAAAATGGTCAAGTAAATGTGTGTTGTGAGATCAGTAATAACATAACAAATAGTTAGTAATATCATTTTCTATGTAATGTGCATTGCATTAACAAATAGTTACTTCCTGACTTGAGCAATGCCTATGACTTACTGACCATTACTTTGTTATTACTGATCTCATAATAGATATTACTTGAGAATCGTACACATATTACTGAACATGTGATATAACACATATTACTGACCATTTGTTATGGTTTTACTGACTTCACAACAAGCACTTACTTGTCCATTGTGTATAAATTACTGAAATTTGCACCATGTAATAAAATGAATATAAATTACTGACCGTTTTTTGGATATTAATGACTTCACAACAAGCACTTACTTGTCCATTGTGTATATATTACTGAATTCTACACCATATAATAAAATCAATGTAAGTTACTTACTGTTGTTTTGGATATTACTGATCTCGCAATAACCATTTACTTGATTATTGTATATATATTACTGACCTGAGCATTTGGATCTCGATTTTTTGCAAGAAATCATCGATTCGAATATTTTGTTTCCAAAACGATCTTCCTATTTTTTAGGACGCGATATAATTGGAATACCACTTATTGTTAAATAACTTTGCATATTAATCCCCTTCCAAAAACAACATCCTTCGAAATAGGTAACCACTCAATTGGCAATACATGTATGTGGCCTATTGATGAATACCCATTCATCACTCTTTATTCTTTTATTTTTGCTATAAAACCCTTGCAAAACATCATGTAGATATGTGTAAATATCATAAATTGTCAAAATGTATGCATTGTGTAAATAGCAATAATTAGCATATTTTTATGCTTAAATAAAAGAATAAAGAAATAAAAGAAAACGAGGGAAATATTTAGAATAAATATTGAGTAATCTAATCCCAAGTGAGGTCTCAGCATGGGCCTAACCGTAAAAGAAACCAAGTAGAGTGAGATAGGGTCAATCACACTTGTAAATATACCTATGTATATAAATAGTATTATTTTCCTCTAAATAAAAATAAAAAGTGTTTCTTATATTTTGTACATACTTATAAAAATAAAATAAAAATAAAAATGAGAAAACAAAAGAAAAATAAAAATAAATAAAACCTCTCTCATCAGTGTATATAGACCATGTATATAGAATAACATACCTATTTATTTTCTCCTTGTAAATAATTAATAAAAATCCAATAAAAATATTTCTATATTCCATATTTCATGGTATGAGTAAATAAAATAAAAATCATAAAAATAAAAATAAAAATAAAAATAAAAAGAATAAAATCCATTTCTCACTATGTACATATACCATGTAAATATGTATATATACCTATTTATTTAACTAATGTAAATAAATAATAAAAATAAAATAAAAATATCTTTTTATTCAAAATTTTATGTTATAAATAAATAAAATATAAAACTGGAATAATTGTATAAAAATAAACAATAAAAAATAAAAATAAAAATAAAAAATACATATATGTATATACCTATATATAATAATATAATGTAAATACATTATTTATTTTTCAAAAAAATAAATAAAAATCACTAAAAAATAATTTGAAAAATAAGAAACATTTTTCATGTTTAAACTTTTTCGAAATAAAGTCGTTTAATATTTTTTATTGAATTTCTAAATAATTTATAAATGACAGCCTGTGATTGGTCCACGGGGGATTGTTGACCCCCAGTCAACTCTCCTACGTGGACCTCTGATGAATACCCATTCATCACTCTTTAATCTTTTATTTTAGCTACAAAATCTTTGCCAAACACATGTAGATCTCTGTAAATAATAATAATTATCAAAAAGCATGCAATGTATAAAAATAAAGAATTAGCATGTTTTTGTGCATAAATAAAAGAATAAAGAAACAAAAGAAAAAGAGGGAGATATTTAGAATAAATATTGAGCGACCTAATCCCAAGGGAGGGCTCAGCATGGGCCTGACCGCATAAAAACCAAAGTAGAGGGAGATAAGGAAGCTCATGTGTGTAAATATACCTATAAATAAATAAAAATATTTCCTCTAAATAAAAATAAAAATGGGTTGGTATTTATATGTAAATATTTGTAAATATAAAATTAAAATAAAAAGGAGAAAAATAAAAAGAAATAAAAGTCATCACCTATTGTCTATAATCACCTTGTACATAGAACCCCTTCCCTATTTATTTTCTCCTTATAAATAAATAAAGAAAATTCCATAAAAATTGTATATACTCTATATTCCATATTGTATATAAATAAAATAAAAATCATAAAAATAGTAATAAAATAAAAAGAACAAAAATAAAAATCAAAATAAACATTGTATATAGACCATGTATATATGTGTATATAACTATTTATTTAACCCTTGTAAATAAATAATAAAAATAAAATAAAAATACCAAAATATTCCAAATTTTATTTTATAAATAAATAAAATATAAAATTGGAATAAAAATGTACAAAAATAAATAATTAAAAATCAAAATAAAAAATACAATATTGTATAAACCTATGTATATAATACTATATTGTAAATACCTAATTTTTATTTCAAAAAAATAAATAAAAATCACAAAAAAATAATTTAAAATAAAAGAAACATTTTTCATGTTTTGACTTTTGTGAAAATCGGCCATTTGCTATTTTAAATTTAATTTCAAAATCTTTTTGACGTGGCCGCATCCCATTGGTCCACGGGGGATGTTGACCCCCTGGTCAACTCCCCCCCCTCTGGACCACAGACCCGCGGATCTTGTCGCCCGACCCGACTTCTCGGATTTTTCGCCACTCGATCCGATCGCCAATCACCTGAACCCCGGGCTCCGATTGACCCTCGTTCATCCCTGATCCACACCCGGGGTGGGTTATCGGGGTCCGTGCTCCGAGTGTCTCGCCCGATCCCCATCTAGCCGGACCCCTAATCACATAAATAATTTGCTCTGCCGCACGATTCACTCATCTTTAGCTCCGCATTTCCCTACCCAGGACCTCCACCACCTTCGCCTGAGTGACAGCAAGCGGCCGGTGGTGTCGTAGTGAGGAGAGAGTGCCTCGGCCACTGATCCGGCGACCTGGCGCCGCCGTGCGCCGCCCAGGAGTGGTGCTCGAGCCTCGGGCATCGACGGCCCTCGAGGCAAGGACCCAGAGCTTCAGCAGCTCACCCACAGTCGACCTCTACCATATGGTAAGCTTAGTTTCCCTTAGTTTTCGCTAATTTCCGTTTACGCCCAATTTCCTCTTTCGCCGTCGACCACCGATTCCGACTACATCCGTCACTATCTTGATCATCGGAGTCGACCATCACAATCACGAGCCTTCTCCGCACCTTCTACACCCACTCGCACCCCCCGACTCGCCCTGGAGCGGGGACTTCGACCTTCACCGCCGACGCCTCGTCAGAGGTCGACCACCACGATGCACCGACCACCCGCCTCGCTTCTAACCGGGTCGAGGCATTTTTCCCTCGACCCAGGAGTCCTTCTGTGCTATTTTGCAGGTCTGAGGAGGTCCATCTGAGGACCTCAACTTCCAGGAACAGGAGCTCATCTCCGCCGCTGTCGCCCGGACTCCTCGGAGTTTGTTGGCGCCATCGGAGGGGCCCTTCATACGCGGGATGCTCCGGCGACTCTTTTCTGATCATCAGCAACCCCCGAGGAGGTCTAGCGCCCCAGCATTCCTCCGGCGAAGCTCGCCATCGAGGAGTTCTTCCAGGAGTCTCCTCCACCTTCCGTTCATCCCCGGAGTGCCAGATCATCTCAGGACCGCTCGATCAGGGTGAAGAAGATGCCCAGCAGACACCCTCAGATCAGACACGTGGCCTCTTTTCCGCCCTCCATCCAGCGAGGGTTATCCACATCGACTCTCGACCGTTGATCTTCCACGTGGCGAGCCCTCCACCATTGGATCAGAGCCGAGGGCCCCTTTGTTCAGCCGCAGCGCGCCTCCACCGCACGATCATCCACGTGGTGCGCATTGATGAATACTCATTCATCGCTCTTTATTCTTATATTTTAGCTACAAAAACCTTTGCAAATGCATGTATATGTTTGTAAATACAAATAATTACCAAAAGCATGCATGGTGTAAAAAGTAATAATTAGCATGTTTTTGTGCAAAAATAAAAGAATAAAGATTAAAAAGAAAAAGAGGGAAATATTTAGAATAAATATTGAGCAACCTAATCCCAAGTGAGGGCTCAGCATGGGCCTGACCGCATAAAATCCAAAGTAGAGAGAGATAGGGGCTCATGTGTGTAAATATACCTATAAAAATTACAAAAATATTTTCCTCTAAAAAAATAATAAGAATAAAATGTGCTTGTGATTATATGTAAATATTTATAAATACAAAATCAAGATAAAAATGGAAAAATTAATAAGAAAATAAAAATATTCACCTTGTGCATATTCATCATGCACATAGCCCACTTATCTATATTTATTTCACCTTATAAATAAATTAAATTAATTTCCATAAAATTTGTATATATTTTATCTTTTATGTTGTAAATAAATAAAATAAAAACCACAAAAACAAAAATCAAATAAAAAGAACAAAATTAAAAACCAAAAAGAATATTGTAAATATACCATGTACATAGATGTATATATCTATTTATTTCATCTTTGTATATAAATAATAAAAATACCCTTTTATTCCTAATTTTATGCTATAAATAAATAAAATATAAAATAGGAATAAAAATGCACAAAAATAACAAATTAAAAATCAACAATTAAAAAGGCATATTGCGTAAATACCTATATATAGCGTAAAGTGTAAATACCGTATTTTTATTTTGAAAAATTAATTAAAAAACACAAAAATATTTTAAAATTAAAACAAATATTTTCATGTTTTAAGTTTTCTTTAATTTGGCCATTTCCTATTTTATTTATAATTTCCAAATCATTTTGACGTGGCTGATTCTCATTGGTCCACGGGGATGTTGACTGCCCGGTCAACTCCCCCTGTGGACCACTTCGCACGGGTCGTGACGCCCGACCCGATTTCTCAGATTTTTCGCGTCACGACCCGACCTCCGTCTACCCAAACCCTGGGTCCTACTTGTTCATGCCAGATCCGACATCCTCGCCGGGATGCCCACCTCGGGGTCCGCACTCGGAGTTGCCCTACCCGATCGATTCTAGCCGGACCCCTAGCAGTATAAGTCTCGAGCTCCGCCTCCCATTTCCGCATCTTTGGCTCCCCACCTTGTCATCCCAGGACCTCCACAGCCACCCTCGAGGTGACAGCTCCCCGTTGGCCGTGTCGTAGAGAGGAGAGGGTGCCCGGACCACTGATCTGGCGTCCTAGCGCCGTCGTGCTCCGCCTGAAGGTGAAGCTCGAGCCTCGGGCCTCGACGACCCGCGAGGCGACGACCCAGAGCTCCAACAGCTCACGCCTAGTCGATTCGTCCACCCAGGTAGCTTTAGTTTCTTTCCCTTTTCTTTGATTTTGCTTTTGCCCCAATTCGCCCAGTCGTCGTTCCCCTTCGATTCCGGCCACCTCCGCCTTCACCCCGATCATCCGACCATCCCATCATGTTCGCCTTCTCCCCGCGCACGTTCTACGCCCATCCATTCAACCCAGCTCGCACAGGAGCTGGGGTTTCGAGCTCCTCCGCCGTCGTATCGCCGTAGCTCGACCGCCCCACCTCACCGATCACCGACACCCCCTCTCACAGGGTCGAGGCAACTTGCCCTCGACCCGCGAGTCTGCTAGTGTGCTTTGTAGGTACATCCGAGCCCATCTGAGGGCTTGGACCATTTGAAGCAGCAGCTTGACCTCCGTCGGGCTCGCCTGAGCTCCTCAGAGCTCCGTCGGGCCATCGGAGGACACCATTGGACGCGGAAGGCCTCCACTCTTCTTCGCCGATCATCTGTGGCCTTCGAGGAGGACTCCAGTACCAGTAGCGAGCCGGCGAAGCTCGCCGGCTATCAGTTCGTCCTCCATCTTCCGCAGCCGTTGGATCTACCCCAGGCTCTAGTTCAGATCCTAGCCATCCGTTTGAGGAGCAGCTCCGACCGTCCGATCCTTGGGAGGCTCGATCCAGACCGTTCGATCGTCGAGGTTTAGCCACAGCGTCTCACATCCGTTCGATCTCCCACCTGGCGAAGCCCTGGCCGTTCGATCAGACCGAAGACCCCAGCGTTGGGCACCACCCTTCCTCAACCGTCGATCAGCACACGTGGCGCCCATCTGACGGTCTACTTAATAAAGGGTAAATATTCCCTTAGGCCCTTAGATTTAGAGTAGTTTGCTTTTAGTCCTGTAAATATTTTTAGTATTTTATTTGCGTTAGGTAAATTGCACTTTGGACCTTGTCTTTTCTACTATTTACATGTATGCCCCTATGTGTAGTGTATCACGTGCGTCGACACGTGTTTCTTTGGGTTATTTGCATGTTTAGCTCTGTAGTTTCAGGATGTTAATGAATGAATGAAAATTTTTAGAAAATTGCAGATATGCCCCTGTGAATGATTTTTATGCGCATGTGCGTTTATTAGTGGGTTATTTACATCGAAGCCCCTGGACTTTTAATACTTGTTATTAAATGGTCCAGGAACTTTGTTTCTTTGCAATTATGTCCCTGTGTGCCCAAGACACGTGCCTCGCACGTGACTTCTTGGAATTTTTGCACCGGACCCCCTAGAACTTCTGGTATTTACGTACAGGTCCCTGTGCACTATACTTAGGTTTTGATTTTTAATAAAATATCAAACTAACTCCAAATTCAATGAAAATTGGACACATGGCTCCTGCCATGTCGTAAAATTTTCTAGAATTTTTGGAGATATTTTTTCTTTTGTTTGATATTTTTAAAAATTCAAAAACAAGCTTTTTCTTTACTATCTGACTTGAAAATTCATAAAAAAATATCAAACTACCTCTAAAAATTACAAAAAAAATAGGGACTGTCTATTTTGCCTTGTTTGATTTTCTGACCAATTTTGGTCATTTTTCATTATATAAAACTCATAAAAATTGAAAAACACCTAAACAACTATAAAAATTCTAATAATTAATTAAAAAAACCCAAAAATAATAATTCCAGTGGCCAAATTTTCTTTGTAGTTTTTACTATACAGGAAAATTACCTCCAGGCTTTTTAGGGACTTTTAGATATTTTATCTAAGTCCCCCAATCTTGTCTGGACATTGTTGTTGTTTTCTTGCCTTATTTGATTTTTAGAAAATTAAATAAAAATCAGAAAAATACAAAAAATTACCCAAAAACAATAAAAAACATAAAATACGTAAAAATATTTTTATTTGAATTTTTGAGTGATTTTTGATGCATTAAATAATTGTTTGTATTGGCTTGTTTCCTTGTTTTCTTATTTTCTTAATTAATTAAAAATCCAAAAAAAATTATAACAATTAAAAATCCACCAAAAACACTTTGATTTTATTTTGCTTTTCTTGTTAGACTACTTCGTAGGCCGCAAGGCCATCACGTGCTCCCTGAGTCCGACCCTGGTCGCTATACCAGGCTAATCTAATAGCGTGGACCGCTATCATGTTTATTTGATTTTATTTGATTTTGGTGGTCTGAACCTCAATTTCTTGATTGACCGATTGACTTCCGAGATCCGGGTCGCAACGACCCTTGATCTATTTTCTTTTACCCGTGTCTTGGTGTATTTTTCGGTCATCACGCATCCAGTCCATCTGCGAATAAAGGGTAATTTACCCTTATGCCCTCTATCTTTTAGTTTTTAGCATTTAGTCCTATAAATATTTTATCAAGTTTATTTTAGTTTGGTAAATTGCATAGAGGACATGTTAGTTATTTTATTTGCATTTCTACCCCTGTATATTGTGGACACATGCTTCGTCACGTGTATTTTTGGTGAAATTGCATTCTGAGGGCTGTGGTTTCTAGTTGTTACTGATTGAAAAATACTTTTAGTTAATTGCACATATACCACTGTGAGTGTTGTTATTGAACATGTGCCGAATTTAGTGGGTTATTTGCAATTAGCTCTGTGGGCTTTTAGCACATGTTGCTAATAAGCCCTAGGAACTATTTTATTTGCACATTGGTCCCTGTGTGCCCAGCCTACGTGCCTTGTGCGTGAGGATTTGGAACTTTTGCACCTGGACCCCATGGATTTCTGATTTTGTTGTCTTTCTAGCCCCAGAACATATTTTTATGGCCCCTGTAACTGTGGGCTCTTGTTTGTTGTAAATAAAATATCAAATCTCATCCAAACCAAGTGAAAATTTGACATGTGGCTCCTGCCACTGTGTAGAATTTTTACTAAACTTTTAGAAAATTTTGGAGCCCTTTTATTATTTTTAAAAATTCAAAAACCTACCTTTTTATGCTTGTCCAGATTTAAAATTCGTAAAAAAAATATAAAAACATCTTTAAAAATTACAAAAAAATTAAATCTTGTTTGTTTTGTTGTGCTTGATTTTCTGACCAATTTTGGTCATTTTTGGATTAATAGAAAATATAAAAATTGAAAAACCTTGAATATCTCATAAAATTCTAATATATCATAGAAAAACCAAAAATTAATAATTCTTTTTCTTGATTGTTCCTTTTTGTTCATACTTCAGAATAAAAATACCTCCAAGCTCTACAAAGACCATTTTATATTTTATTTTGGTCTTAGAAGCCTGGCTAGACAATGTCTTTTGGTTTCAGTCATATTTTATTTTTAGAAAATTACATAAAAATCATAAAATTATCAAAAATTCACCAAAAATAGTAAAAAATATAAAAACCATAAAAATATTTTTATTTGATTTTTTAGCATTTTAGAGTAATTAAATAATTGTTGAAAGTGTGTGTTTTGCTTGTTTTATTAATTTCTTTATAATTAAAAATCCCAAAAAAATATAAAAATATTAAAAACCCACCAAAAATTCTTTGTTTATATTTTTCTTTATTTTTGACTACTTCGTAGGCCGCAAGGCCATCACGTGCTCCCTGAGTCCGACCCTGGTTGCTATACCAGGCTAATCCAATAGCCAGGGCCACTAGTTATTTTTCTCTGATTTTATCTCTGTTTGGTGGTCTGTTCTTATATTTTTCTTGTTGAGATGGATTTCTCGAGCGGCTAAGGTCGCAATGACCTTCAATATATTTTATCCACCTTAGTCTATCGTAAATTTGGCTCATCAGAATGGCGCCGTTGCCGGGGAGCACGGCTTAGTAGTCATTTTCTTTTTCTTTTTATTTTATTTTTGTTTTCACAGCTTTTCACAGCTTTTTATTTTTCTTTTATTTTTGTTTTATTCTATTTTTATTTCTTTTCTTTTATTTTTGTTTTTATTTTTTTTGCCTGTTTATTTTATTTCCATTTTTGCATATATATACTCTATTTTCTTTTCTTTGCTTTATTAGTTTTATTGAAGCTTGAGACACTCTTCTGTTTTCTTGCGAGGGCCCGAGGACTGAGGCGGCAACTTTCGAGGAGCCGGTGCAACCGCAGCTTTCGGAGGCGGCTCCCTTCTGCACGGAGCCGCATGAGAGCGCAAGGAGACAGCCGAGTGCGAGATTAGTGTAGCTTAGTTTATATTTTATTTCTTGCACTATTTGGATAATTGTAATAATATAGGACAGCATGACTCTCTTTCAGACTTAGACACTCTCGGGGTCTGTTTCGCTGAGCACCGGTGTGCTCGGGGGACCCCGTGGCTTTTTCGGTTTTTACACGGCTTTTTCGCGGCTTTTATTTCTTTACTTCTTATTCGGTTTCTCGCGGATTTTCGAGCCCCTGGCCTTAGGATTTTCTGCTTGACTGTGGCATAATAATTAGGATCCAAGCACCCTAATATATCTGCATGTGCCTATAGTTCAGTAATTGGACCTATAATAAAAAGATTAATAAAATAGTCGATTACTACCTTCGAGTCTACGTGTCGCAGCCCACCCTGCCAAGCGCTGCTCCTGAACCCGATTTGTCGGGAGGAGGAGGGGTGGACCGAGATCGGACTTTTGGATTGGAGGTTGGTGGTCGACTAGCCGTTCTTTCGAGTAGAATTGCTGTTTAGGGACTCGGTTTTCCGCCTGCACCATTTTGGTAGTTTATTTTCAGTCTTTCAATATTGCGTGGATCATTTTACATGTAGACTGCTGGAGTCAAGTATGCATCTCTTACTCTACATGCATCATCGATTTTCTCGTGCATCGGCTTTTTCGACTTCTCCGCCCTGATTTTTGGACTTAATAACCAGGAGAACCGAAAAATTTGTTAGGCGATTTCTTTTTATTGAAAAATACCTAAAAAGAGAAATCATAAAATTGGGACTGGTTAACTCTATTGACCCTAAAAGACACTTCACCGAAAAATTTATCTTGGGGAGAGCAACCCCCTCCTTGTCTGGTTTGCTTGCGCGAGAGAGTGACCCGCACACTAAGTAGAGCCATATCCGATATTTTTCTCGACAGATTACCGGCTCTTTCTGTACGGGACAGTCGGTTGAGAAAATATCAAATTACCCAACAGGTCACGCTAATCGCTCTGCTATCCTGACTGATCACCTAATAAAATTGGCAAGATAATTGACCGAGCCTTTACGGTCTTCAGCTCGCGTTGCGTTGGTGAATCGAGGGTTTGCTTGTGATCATAGTTGTTACCAGATCTCATCCGCCCAACTCGCCAGATCAATATGATGGGAAGAAGGTCTCTTAGGCAGCCTTTGGCTGCACCGCTTCCCAGCACTTCTACCCGCTCATCTAGGTTGGTTCGCGAGAGCCGAGACCCGCTCTCCGAACCCGAGTTCGACTCCACCCTGTTCCCCCTCGACCCCCCTTCTTTCAGTTCCGAGATATCAGTGCCAGAGGAGAGACCGTCAGATGATTTATCGGCACCTGAGTTTGGGTCTTTTGCTTTTGCAGAGACCATGGCCGGCAGCAGTGACGACCGCACCAGAGGTCCCCAGCATGAGCAGACATTCATTATGGACCAGGGTGCGATCAACTCCACCCTGATCGCCTCCCTCGAGACAGTTCAGCAGCAGTTGAGTGATCAGGGAGCATTCATGATAGAGATGAGGCGAGAGATGAAGCAGTTGAGAGTCGCTCGCGACCAGCGCGAGCCCGGAGACGGGCCGAGGATACCCGACGATGCGGCAACCACCGCAACAGCTGCAACAATCGCAGCAACAGCAGATCCACTGAGACCGATGCGGGAGTTACACAACCCCGGATCGACTTTGATGCATCATTGGGTCGTGCTACCAGCCATCGTGGGGGACTTCAAGTTCCCCCCGAACACTTTGCAGCTTCTCCCCCGGTTCCATGGGCTCGCCACAGAGGAGCCCCATCTCCACCTTCAGGAGTTCTTGATGATCTGCAGCACAGTCCACGGCTGTCAGGTGGACCAAGATACCATACAGATGATTGCCTTCCCGACAGAGCAGCCACCTGGCTGAAGCACTTGGGGAAGTTCATCTACACTTGAGAGCAGCTCCGTACCGAGTACTTGCACAAGTACTACCCACTCGGGCGGACGAATGCCGCGAGGGACCTGATCAGCAACTTCTCCATGCTCCCCAATGAGCAATTTTACGAGGCATGGGAGAGGTTCAGAGAGTTGACAGACAGATGCCCGCACCATGACATCTCGAAGCCGAACCTAGTTCAGAGCTTCTTCAGCGGGCTGACACCAGAGCTTCAGGGCTTGGTGAATGCTTTTTGTAGCAGGTCCTATTTCGCCAAGGATCATGATCAGGTCTGGGCCATCTACAAGGAGATGGCCGAGAACTATATGGTGAAGTCCCAGACCAGACTCTACACACAGGGACGACCCCAGCCACAGACCGTGCAGTACCAAAGGATAGCACGGGTCGACGCCGGTCCTTCCAGTTCGTCAGCGGCAACAGCACAGGCTGAGTCCACAGCCGCCGACATGGGGATCATCAACGAGAAGCTGGACCGGATGGAGATTATTGAGAAGAAGCAGTGCCAGGGCATCACACAGATGGAGCATATGGCACAAACTCTGAGTGACCTGAAGACACAGCTCATGTGTCTCCAGGAGGCACAGACGGCTTCCCAGCCCCGTCTTCAGGCACAAGGCGATACGAGTAGTACCGGCAGCTCGTCCCAGCGCTCCAGCCACCAGCAGCCTAGACAGGTCCATCTTGTACAGGCGAAGCTGTACCAGCAACCGCAGCTTTCCTACCAGGCACCACCATCCCCAGACACACAGATGGTGGTATACCAGCTGGATCAGCCTCTGGCAGTGCTCCCGCCACCCTAGTATGAGTCAGAGCCATTGATGGATGTCAACGGGATTTGGTATGACCGCCCCCAGCCTGGTATCCGACAAGACCATCCCGGATTCCGTTGGTTGGCCGGAGGTGCCCAGCCCCAGCAGCAGCCGTCAGGACAGGGTGGCCAGTACAGCCATCAGAGGGATCACCAGCAACAGCAAGCCCCAGTGTACACCCAGCAACAGTCACAGCTGTATGGTCCTCGTCCCTATCAGCAGGGACATTCTTGGAGGCGTGATCAGCCTCATCAGCCGTAGCATCATCGACAGTCATACCCCTCTCACCCACACCAGCAGCAGCAGCCTCACTACCAGAGAGGCTACCCGTCAGGTTCTCATGGGCTATCCTATGAGAATCCCACCTTGGATGGCATAGCCCACCTCCTTACAGATCAGCATGCTACATTCCGACGGGAGATGGATGAGTTCCACCAGGAGATGTGGGACATCGTGAGAGGGAAGGCCGCCATCCCTGCCCAGATAGAGCCCAATCCGAACAATCTCAAGAGGAAGTCTGAGCAGGTTGTTTGTACTGAGTATGCCACTCCTAGTGATACATTTGGATATATGTCTGCATATTTGTTTGATACTGATTTTGTTACACTTAGGAGCGGTAGGATGCCAGCAGGCGGCGACTCGTCTGAGCGACACCCAGAGGCTACTCCCAGAGCGCCCGACGAGGAGGAGAGCGGTATTGAGGCCGCTAGAGATGATGACGGTGATACTGATGCCATCACGGATGCTGATCCCACCGGCGGTACTGATGCCGTCGTTTCACCAGTTGGAGGAGGTGGTACTGAGGCCACCCATGTTGTCGAGCCAGAGCGCGGTACTGAGGCCGCAAGTCTTCCAGCCGAGGGTGGTGCTGATGACACCAGTTTTTCTGAGAGTCCTGTAGTTTTTCCTTTTGCTGATGTATCTCGAAACACTTTTGGAAATAAAGGAAAGGGTTTGTTTTCTTCTGGTCCCACTGTGGTGCTTGATGTATGTGTGGATCCTGCCGTCGAGCAGCTCAGACCCATTCCTAGTCCTTCATCTGAGAAAGACCCTGTGATCCCCTTCCCTAGAGCTCTTCAGATGGGGAAGGGGAAGAAAATAGAAAACCCCAAAAAGAGGCAACAAGAAGAGTTCAGCCAACAGATGATAGACCGTTTTCACATTCAGCTGACTCTTCAGGAGGCTTTGCAGCACATCCCTCTACTCCAGCGTTCACTCAGAGACAGGATTACAGTTAGGAGGAGGAGGAGGAACCACCATTCAGAGATCCATGTGCTGACCAGAGCTACTTGTTTCGTGATCCAGAACCGTCTGCTGGCCAAGAGGCCAGACTCAGGAGCTCCGTATGTCAGATGCCATATCAGAGAGCAGAGGTTCGACCGTACTCTATTAGATAGCGGTTCATCGATCAACCTACTTCCGGCAGCCCTTCTCGACCGCTTCGAGTTGGGCACTCTTCGACAGAGCAGGACAGTCCTTCAGTTTGCTTATCGATCTGTCAAGAGGCCGAAGGGGTTGCTTAGGGATATTGTCGTCACGATTCAGGGCCTGCAATTCCCCGTGGACTTCGTAGTGTTGGACATGGAGATCCCTGAGTCAGTGACCGATACCCCCATCATTCTAGGTTGCCCGTTCTTGGCCATAGCCAAGGCAGTAACCGACCATAATAGCGGGAAGGTATACTTTCACATCGAGGGTGAAAGTGTACAAATAGAGACGGTCGAAGACAGCCGAGCTAGAGATGCAGCATGCTCAGAGACTACTTCTGATACAGAGCAGATGACAGATGCTGGGCTAGACATCTACCAGGACTGCAACTTTGTGATCATAGATGACGAGGCAGTATGGGCAGACCCAGATGCACTGGCCATCCTCTCACTTTCAGAGTCCGCTGATGCAGAGACGCCAGCAGAGGAGAGCTTGGATAGCGCAATCCTGATCCAGGATACTTTTGAGGCAGCAGAGCCGGTTCTCGACCGTGAGACTGATTTATTTTGTGATGATGGTGGTACTGAGGCCACCTTGGATGATACAGATCCCTCGGAGTCAGATTTTGACTGGGCAGAGTTTGATGATTACATACTAGATCTGACTTCTACTGAGCCTACAGCTAGGGAGGAGGTAGATGTCGAGCAGAGCAGAGACAGTCCAGCAGAGCAGCCTTCTCCAGATTCAGAGTGTGATAGAGAGTTTCAGTTCTCCCATGCGGATTTGGCAGCCTTCACGCAGAGTTTTCAGAGGCCAGATCCACCAGCACCCAGTTGTCCAGAGCTGAAGCCACTTCCTGCATCGCTGAAGTATAGGTTCCTTGCGGGTGAGCATGAGATGTACCCAGTCATTATCTCCGCCGATTTGACTGGAGAGCAGGAATCCCGTCTGATGGGGGTTCTTAAAAGAACCGCAAGGCGACAGGATGGAGCATACCCGATCTCCAGGGGATAAGTCCGGCCCTGTGCTCCCACCATATCTATCTCGAGGATGAGGCGAAGCCGTCGCGTGAGTTCCAGCGGCGGCTGAACCCGAATCTGAGATAGGTTGTCATGAAGGAGATATCGAAATGGTGGAGCGCCGATTTTATCTACCCCATCTCCGACTCTAAGTGGGTCAGCCCTTTGCATGTGGTGCCCAAGAAGACGGGCATCACTACAGTAGTCAGTGAGTCTGGAGAGGAGATTGCTACACGGGTACCCACTTCTTGGCGAGTCTGCATGGATTATAGACGACTCAACCTGGACACCAAGAAGGATCATTTCCCCTGCCCTTTATAGATCAGATCATTGAGAGAATGGCAGGGAAGAGCCATTATTGTTTTCTGGATGGGTACTCCGGCTACAACCAGGTGGCCATCGCTCTCGAGGACCAGGATAAGACTATCTTTACCTGTCCCTTCAGCACATACGCCTTCCGACGCATGCCATTTGGGCTATGCAATGTCCCTGCAACTTTTGAGAGATGCATGTTGTTGATCTTTTCGGACATGGTAGGGGAGTGCTTGGAGGTCTTCATGGATGATTTCTCGGTCTACGGCGACAGATTCGACTCATGTCTTGACTGCCTAGACTGAGTCCTTCAGCGATGTATTGAGGTTCACCTTGTGCTATCTTGGGAGAAGAGTCACTTCATGGTGACTCAAGGGACGGTGCTTGGCCATATCATCTCCAACAGGGGCATGGAGGTTGATCCGGCCAAGGTTGATGTCATTAGAAAACTCGCACCACCGTCCAATTTGCGGCAGTTACGGTCTTTCCTTGGGCACGTCGGTTTCTACCGGTGATTCATTCATGATTTTAGTAGGATTGCCCGGTCGTTGACTGACCTGCTGACGAAAGACACTGAGTTCCTTGTCTATGACAAGTGTCTTTCATCGTTTGAGACTCTCAAGCGATGTGTTGTTGAGGCTCCTGTTCTCCAGCTGCCTTATTGGTCTCTCCCATTCGAGATCATGACGGATGCCTCCGATTTTGCCGTGGGGGCCGTGCTGGGACAGAGGAGGGATGGAGTTCCACTTGCCATTCACTATGCTAGCCGCACATTGGATTCCGCGCAGCGGAACTACACAGTCACTGAGAAGGAGATGCTAGCCGTAGTCTTCGCCCTAGATAAGTTCAGATCATACATTATTGGATCTAGAGTGACCTTGTATACTGATCATACCACCATCAAATACCTCATGGCAAAGAAGGATGCCAAGGCCAGATTAACTAGATGGATCCTTCTACTCCAGGATTTTGACATAGAGATTAAGGATAAGCCTGGAGTCAAGAATGTGGTGGCGGATCATCTCTCCCGATCAGAGCATCTTGAGGATTCTGAGCAGATTGACCCTATTTGTGAGACCTTCCCAGATGAGGCGATCCTTGCTATCGCCTCTCTCCCGTGGTATGTCGATATTGTGAACTTTCTTGTTGCTAAGAAAGTTCCACAAGATTTGCCCAGGCAGAGGCTTGAGACCTTCCTCGCGAAGGCCAAGTCTTACCACTGGGAGGATCCCATCCTTTACCACGAAGGAGGGGATAACATCTGGCGTAGGTGCATTCCTCAGGAGGAGCACCATAGCGTCCTCACTTACCGCCACAAGCTTGAGGCAGGAGGACATCACTCTGAGAGGAGAACGACACAGAAAGTGCTCCAATCCAGCCTATGGTGGCCTACCCTCTTCAAGGACTCTGATGAGTTCGTGAAGAGGTGTACTGACTGTCAGAGGATGGGCACTTGTGGACAGCGTGATATGATGCCGATGCAGCCCATTCACTTCTGCGAGGTTTTTGACGCATGGGGCATCGATTTCATGGGTCCATTCCCTAAGAGTCAGGGATTCGAGTACATTCTGTTGGCCGTTGATTATGTGAGTCGTTGGGTTGAGGCCATCCCTGCCCGAATCGCAGATGCCAGGACTGTTTGCAGATTTTTGAGGAGGCATATCATTATACGGTTCGGGGTACCTCGAGTGTTGATATCTGACGGGGGGTCTCATTTCATCAACGACCAGGTGAAGGCCCTTGCTAGCGAGTTCGGCATAGACCATCGAGTTGCCACTCCATACCATCCACAGACGAATGGTCTAGCCAAAGTATCGAACAAGGAGATCAAGACTATTTTGCAGAAAGTCGTCCGCCCTGACCGAAAGGATTGGTCTCAGCTTTTGGACTCGGTCTTGTGGGCATATAGGACGTCTTTCAAGACACCTTTGGGCACATCTCTCTTTCATCTCGTGTATGGCAAGCCGTGCCATTTACCTGTTGAGTTGAGACACATGTCACTTTGGGAAGTCACAGATATACTTTTGGATCCAGATAGTGTAGGAGATCAGAGGAGGGCAGAGTTAGCAGCCTTGGAGGAGCTTCATGATACCGCCTTCTCAAACAGCCTACAATACAAGGAGAGAGTGAAGGAGTGGCATTATTCTCATATCAGCCACAAGCATTTTGAGACTGGACAGAGAGTATGGTTGTTTGATGCTAGGCTTCATCTATTTCCAGGGAAGCTACATAGCAAATGGAAGGGACCGTATCTAGTAAGAAAGGTACACGACAATGGGAGTATTGATATATCTGAGTTGTCTTCTGATAGTACCTTTCGAGTGAACGGCCAGCGGCTCAAGCCTTTTCTAGATCATGAGCCGCGGGTCATTGATGTTTCCCCTATTCACTTTGCGTGAGATGTGGTCTCTTGACTCACATCTTTTGCATCTCACGCCTGATTATCACTGTTCTCCCAACTTGTATAGATCCAGTTGTCCATATCATTCCATTCTTTATTCCCACATCCCTTTTCTCATCCTTTGATTATGCTATACTTAGGGTGTACTTTACCCTAAGTATAGGGGGTATGTAGGACTCTCGGGTATTTCTTTAGATTCATTTTACCCCTTTTTTTGCTGCCTATACTTAGGGATATTTTACCCTAAGTATAGGGGGGTAGACCCTGTACATTCTCCACCTGGTTTTCCCTTTGTGTACATCCTGCTATACTTAGGATTAATTGATCCTAAATATAGGGGAAAAGCTGAGTTCTTCTTGATTTTCTATTCATTCATTCGTCTTTGTATATAGCCTTCCTTTTCACTTCCCTATACTAAGCACGAGTTATGTCTTCTTCATCGCTCTTGACTCTGAGGACATCGTTCGAGCTAAGTATAGGGGGTGTGTATATATTTCATATATACTTTAGCCATAACTCGTACTTTGTGTGAGTGTGTAAATAAATAAAAATGGCTAAAACCCTAAAATCTATAAAAATTAAAAAAAAATCCTGTAAATAACCATTCTTTTATTTGCACATACATAGCTATTGTACAAACTATTTTTGTAAAAATGTTTTCAAAAACTTTTTGTGTATAGTTTGTGTAAATATGTGCATATCAAAACTATGTATATAGTACAAAGTTTTTCCAAAATGTTTTGAAAATCAAAAGTTTGCAAAAATCTTGTGTAAATTTGTGTAAATATTTTGCAAAATTTGCATTCATGCATTCATCCATGATTTCAAAACATTTTTCAAAAATTTTGCACGTGTGTAAATATTGTGTAAATAACATCTTTGTATATATTTATATATAGTTTTTCCTGGATTATAGTTGACATTTAAACTAGCCTAGAATTAAATTGGGAAATGGAGCTTGATTAAGATCTTAATCCACCTAATTATAAGAGGAACCTTATAGGGCTTAGGGTTAAGGCTTTTCAGGTCCATGGTGACTTAATTCTTTGAGTCCACTAGGCTATGATCACATGCCATCTCAATGAGCCTAAATAGAGCACTTAACAACACACACATGACTCATATAGACAATGGCTTTACTTGGACCCGCACTTAGCACCTAGCTCTCTACGGAGGAGGTGGTGAGGAGGCAGTCTTCCTTGACTTGGGGTGGCATATGAGGGTAGTACTTCTAGGCGGAACCTCTCTTCTTCTTTTAGTGAAGGAAGTGCATCTCAACTTGGTCTGGTTGCCATGAGGTCTAACGACATGAGTTGTGGATTGCAATAATGCTTCAAAAGAGGGATAGTCTATTGGCTCAAGAGGAAAAACTCCTTATGTATATATGCTGCACTTGTATATGTTGTATAGATGCACTTGAAAAAAAATGCAAAAAGAAAATAACTCCAAAAAAATGGTTGGTCTGAGAGAAAATGATAATCCCACCGGAATATGTATATAGTGCAAATAAGCAAATCTTGAGACTTATGGATTCCACCTTATGTAGCTTGCAGCAGGGAGACTTAGCTACACTGGTTGAGCTCCCAAGGATACATGGCTACACTGGCCATGGTCCATTCTCTTCTTCACCCTCTTCTTGAGCCAGTTGAACTTGAACTTAGAAGGGAATACCCCGCTCCTCGGGGAAAGAGTGGCCAGACTAGGGTCATAGAGTTACCTTGTTGGGGAGGGCTGTCAAGTTGCTACTTCTGAGGTGGAGAGCTATACCTCACTTACACAGTACAAGGAAAGACTCATAGTCTTCAGAGTTTGTGTATGTAAACTTGTTCTGATCTGGATTGTTGAGGAGTCTTGATTATAGATTAGTGGATATTAGAGGCTGTTGAGTTTTAAACTTAAGTCCAAATAAGGATCCGACACATTAATAATCCAAAGATCTGATCAAGCTCCATAATTCAATTTAATGAAGGCAAGTTTAATACTCAACCCTGATCCATGCATTTTCTCCTCTTTTTCTTTTTCTTTCTCTTTTTCACTTCTTTTTCAAATAAGTGTTTGCTAAGGGACTAGCAAAGTTAAGTATATGGGGGTGATGAATACCCATTCATCACTCTTTATTCTTTTATTTTAGCTACAAAACCTTTGCCAAACACATGTAGATCTCTGTAAATAATAATAATTATCAAAAAGCATGCATTGTGTAAAAATAAAGAATTAGCATGTTTTTTAGCATAAATAAAAGAATAAAGAAACAAAATAAAAAGAGGGAGATATTTAGAATAAATATTGAGCGACCTAATCCCAAGGGAGGGCTCAGCATGGGCCTGACCGCATAAAAACCAAAGTAGAGGGAGATAAGGAAGCTCATGTGTGTAAATATACCTATAAATAAATAAGAATATTTCCTCTAAATAAAAATAAAAATGGATTGGTATTTATATGTAAATATTTGTAAATATAAAATTAAAATAAAAAGGAGAAAAATAAAAAGAAATAAAAGTCATCACCTATTGTCTATAATCACCTTGTACATGGAACCCCTTCCCTATTTATTTTTTCCTTATAAATAAATAAAGAAAATCCCATAAAAATTTTATATACTCTATATTCCATAATGTAAATAAATAAAATGAAAATCATAAAAATAAGAATAAAATAAAAAGAAAAAAAATAAAAATCAAAATAAACATTGTATATAGACCATGTATATATGTGTATATAATTATTTATTTAACCCTTGTAAATAAATAATAAAAATAAAATAAAAATACCAAAATATTCCAAATTTTATTCTATAAATAAACAAAATATAAAATTGGAATAAAAATGTACAAAAATAAATAATTAAAAATCAAAATCAAAAATACAATATTGTATATACCTATGTATATAATACTATATTGTAAATACCTAATTTTTATTTGAAAAAAATACATAAAAATCACAAAAAAATAATTTAAAATAAAAGAAACATTTTTCATGTTTTGACTTTTGTGAAAATCGGCCATTTGCTATTTAAAATTTAATTTCCAAATCTTTCTGACGTGGTCGCATCCCATTGGTCCACGGGGGATGTTGACCCCCTGGTCAACTCCCCCCCTGGACCACAGACCTGCGGATCTTGTCGCCCGACCCGACTTCTCGGATTTTTCGCCACTCGATCCGATCGCCAATCACCTGAACCCCAGGCTCTGATTGACCCTCGTTCATCCCTGATCCACGCCCGGGGTGGGTTATCGGGGTCCGTGCTCCGAGTGTCTTGCCCGATCCCCATCTAGTCGGACCCCTAATCACATAAATAATTTGCTCCGCCACACGATTCACTCATCTTTAGCTCCGCATTTCCCTACCCAGGACCTCCACCACCTTCGCCTGAGTGACAGCAAGCGGCCAGTGGTGTCGCAGTGAGGAGAGAGTGCCCCGGCCACTGATCCGGTGACTTAGCGCCGCCGTGCGCCGCCCAGGAGTGGTGCTCGAGCCTCGGGCATCGACGGACCTCGAGGCAAGGACCCAGAGATTCAGCAGCTCACCCACGGTCGACCTCGACCATCTGGTAAGCTTTGTTTCCCTTAGTTTTCACAAATTTCTGTTTACGCCCAATTTCCTCTTTCGTCGTCGACCACCGATTCCGACCACATCCGTCACTATCTCGATCATCGGAGTCGACCATCATACTCACGAGCCTTCTCCGCACCTTCTACACCCACTCGCACCCCCGACTCGCCCTGGAGTGGGGACTTCGACCTTCACCGCCGACGCCTCGCTGGAGGTCGACCACCACGATGCACCGACCACCCGCCTCGCTTCTAACCGGGTCGAGGCATTTTGCCCTCGACCCAGGAGTCCTTCTGTGCTATTTTGCAGGTCTGAGGAGGTCCATCTGAGGACCTCAACTTCCAGGAACAGGAGCTCAGCTCCGTCGCTGTCGCCCGGGCTCCTCGGAGTTTGTTGGCGCCATCGGAGGGGTCCTTCATACGCGGGAGGCTCCGGCGACTCTTTTCCGATCATCAGCAGCCCCCGAAGAGGTCCAGCGCCCCAGCATTCCTCCGGCGAAGCTCACCAGCGAGGAGTTCTTCCAGGAGTCTCCTCCACCGTCCATTCATCCCCGGAGTGCCAGATCATCTCAGGATCGTTCGATCAGGGTGAAGAAGAGACCCAGCAGCCACCGTCAGATCAGACACGTGGCTTCTTTTCCACCCTCCATCCAACGAGGGTTAGCCACATCGACTTTCGACCGTTGATCTTCTACGTGGCGAGCCCTCCACCGTTGGATCAGAGCCGAGGGCCCCTTTGTTCAGCCGCAGCGCGCCTCCACCGCACGATCATCCACGTGGCGCGCATCCAGTCCATCTGTGAATAAAGGGTAATTTACCCTTAGGCCCTCTGTCTTTTAGTTTTTAGCATTTAGTCCTGTAAATATTTTATCAAGTTTATTTTAGTTTGGTAAATTGCATAGAGGACATGTTAGTTATTTTATTTGCATTTCTACCCTTGTATATTGTGGACACGTGCTTCGTCATGTGTATTTTTGGTGAAATTGCATTTTGAGGGATGTGGTTTCTAGTTGTTACTGATTGAAAAATACATTTAATTAATTGCACATATACCCCTGTGAGTGTTGTTATTGAACATGTGCCGAATTTAGTGGGTTATTTGCAATTAGCTCCCTGGGCTTTTAGCACCTGTTGCTAATAAGCCCTAGAAACTATTTTATTTGCACATTGGTCCCTGTGTGCCCAGTCCACGTGCCTTGCGTGTGAGGATTTGGAACTTTTGCACCTGGACCCCCTGGATTTCTGACTTTGTTGTCTTTCTAGCCCCAGAACATATTTTTATGACAAATAGGTCCCTGTGACTGTGGGCTCTTGTTTGTTGTAAATAAAATATCAAATCTCATCCAAATTAAGTGAAAATTTGACACGTGGCTCCTGCCACTATGTAGAATTTTTACTAAATTTTTGGAAAATTTTGGAGCCCTTTTATTATTTTGAAAAAATCAAAAACCTACCTTTTTCTGCTTGTCCAGATTTAAAAAAATATAAAAACATCTTTAAAAATTACAAAAAAATCAGATCTTGTTTGTTTTGGTGTGCTTGATTTTCTGACCAATTTTGGTCGTTTTTGGATTAATAGAAAATATAAAAATTGAAAAACCTTAAAAAACTCATAAAAATTCTAATAATTCATAGAAAAACCAAAAATTAATACTTATTTTTCCTGATTGTTTCTTTTTGTTCATACTTCATAGGAAAAATACCTCTAGTCTCTACAAAGACCATTTTGTATTTTATTTTGGTCTTAGAAGCCTGGATGGACAGTGTCTTTTGGTTTCAGTCTTATTTTATTTTTAGAAAATTACATAAAAATCATAAAATTATTAAAAATTCACCAAAAACAGTAAAAAATATAAAAACCATAAAATATTTTTATTTGATTTTTTTGAGCATTTTAGAGTAATTAAATAATTGTTGAAAGTGTGTGTTTTGCTTGTTTTATTAATTTCTTTATAATTAAAAATCAAAAAAAAATTATTAAAAACCCACCAAAAATTCTTTGTTTATATTTTTCTTTATTTTTGACTACTTCGTAGGCTGCAAGGCCACCACGTGCTCCCTGAGTCCGACCCTGGTCGCTATACCATGATAATCCAATAGCCAGGGCCACTAGTTATTTTTCTCTGATTTTATCTCTGTTTGGTGGTCTGTTCTTATATTTTTCTTGTTGAGCTGGATTTCTCGAGCAGCTAAGGTCGCAACGACCTTCGCTATATTTTATCCACCTTAGTCTATCGTAAATTTGGCTCATCAACCACTTTCACGCAGATCCTGCGTTCGACCCGACTTCTCCGATTTTTCCTCGCTCGATCCGACCTCCATTTATCTAAACCCTGGGTGCCATTTGACCCTTGGTTATTCGAGACCCTCGCCCAGAGTATTGCCTAGGGATCCGTGCTCCGAGCAACCCTTCCCGACTCCATTTAGCCGGACCCCTGACACTATATAGGTTCTCCTCTGCCACACAATTCACGTCATCTTTGGCTACGCCTTCCCATCCCAGGACCTCCACTGCCTTCCCTAGAGTGACAGCTAGCCGAGGGTCGTGTCGCAGTGAGGAGGAGGTGCCTCCAGCTACTGATCCGGCGAGCTCATCGCCGTGCACCGCCACAAGGTGCGCCTAGCCTCGGACCCCGACGTTTCCTTGAGGCAAAGACCCCCAGAGCTTCTCCAGCTCATCCCCAGTCGACTTCAGCCACTAGGTAACCTCGATAACCTCTAGCTTCGCTTAATTTCGATTCACGCCCATTTGCATCGCCGGCCTTCGCCGGCCGATTCGCATCGCCCCGATTATCCATTTGCCTATCCGACCCGACTACCATCTCCGTCAGACTTCTCGCCACATTCTGCACCCATCCGATCATCCTGACTCGTCTCGGAGCAGGAAGCCCGGTCCTCCTCCTCCGCCGCTAGCCGGAGGACCACGCCGCGACCCATTTGACCACCCATTTCACCCCTAACCGGGTCGAGGCAATTTTCCCTCGACCTAGGAGTTCTCCTGTACCATTTTGCAGGTCAATGCGACTCATCTGAGGGTCGGCATATTCAAGCACAGGAGCTTGGCTCCTCCGCCATCGCCGGGGCTCCCGGAGCTTCTTGGCCTCATCGGAGGCGGCCACCAGCTGCGGAAGCCTCTGAGCTTCATTTCACCGATCTCAACAGCCCAGAAGAAGGTCCCGTGCGCCCGTAGCGAGCCGGCGAAGTTCATCGGCGGCCAGTTCCTCCAGGACCTTCAGTTGTCGTCCGATCAGCCCCGTGATCATCGTCGTCCATCTTCGGAGCTTCAGCCACCGTCTGATTCTTCTGGGGCTTGATCAGGACCGTCCATCCAACGAAGAGGTGCCCTCGCTTCTCAGCCGTCAGATCAGCATGTGGCGCCCCCTCGTCCATCCGATAATAATAGGGGTAATTTTCCCTTAGGCCCTTGTCTTTTTGTTTTTGCTATTTAGTCCTGTAAATATTTGTGTACGTTGTTTTTAATTAGGTTAAATTGCACTTTGGACCTTCATGTTTCTTCTATTTGCAACTTAGTCCCTGTGTATGTGGGCCACGTGCATCGACACGTGAGGTTTTGGAATATTTGTACTTTTTATCCTGTGTTTCTTATGCGTTATTGTTTGATATTTTATAATAGAAATTACAGCCATACTCCTTCGTGCCTGAACCACGTGCCTTGCGCATGCATTTATGGACTTTTTGCATAAGGACCCCTATGTTTTATTTGCTTGTTATAGTCTGGTCCCTGGAAATATTTTTCTTTGCATTTAGGTCCCTGACTGTTGTGTGCCTTGTTTTTATTAAATAAAATAGAAAATTAAATCTAAATTAGGTGAAATTTGGACACGTGGCTCCAGCCACGTGTAAAAATTTCCCTAAATTTTTGGGATATATTTTAGGCATTTTATTATTTTTAAAAATTCAAAAATAATGATTTTTGCTACTGTCTAACTTAAAAAATCAAAGAAAATATAAAAACTATTTTAAAAATTCTAAAAAAATTAGTGATAATTAGTTTTAGTGTATTTTAGCTTCTATGAAATTGTTGTGATTTTTGGATTTATAAAAACCAAAAAAATTAAAAAACACTAAAAATCTTATAAAAAATTCTAAAAAATTCTATAAAAATCAAAAAAAATATAAACTCTTTTCTTGTAGCTTAGTTTTTGTTTATAGTTTTCATAAAAATTACCTCCAGACTTTTATAGATCCATTTTATATTATTAATGGATCTTTCAAGTCTGGATGCATAGTAGCCTTTATTTTTCCTCTTTCTTGATTTTTAGAAAATCGTATAAAATCTGAAAAATTCTGAAAAATTCACGAAAAACACTTAAAACCTAAAAAACATAAAAACATTTTTATTAGAATTTTCTGTGTATTTTTGAGTGTTTTTAATAATTGTTGAAGTTGCTTGTTTTTACATTTCCTTATAAAATCAAAAACACAAACATTTAAAAATGATTAAATCCACCAAAAATATTTTCTCCTTTGTTTTTCGATTTTTACTACTTCGTAGGCCCCAAGGCCAACTTGCTCCCTGAGTCCGACCTTGGTCGTTATACCAGGTTAATAAAAGTAGCGAGGACCGCTTATTGACTTTCTTGATTTTATTTTTGATTTGGTGGTTCTACTTTTTTTTCTAGATTGACCGATTCCACTCGATCCGGGTCGCAACGACCCGAGTGTGATTATTTTTACCTAGATTGGATCTTGAGTGTTTTGAAATTTTTTCGGTCATCAGAATGGCGCTGTTGTCGGGAAGCACGACTTAGTAGTCGTAGTTTCTCGATTTCTGTTTTCTTTTGTTTTTCGCGGCTTTCTACGGCTTTTCTTTCGCCCGCGGCTTTTTGTTTCTCTTTTGTTTTCATTTTATTTTATTTTATTTTGTTTGTTTTGTGTGTTTATTTTTATTTTTGCATATAGTCTTTTATTGGTTTTCTCTTATTTTTATAATAATCTGGTCTGATCACTTCTCTCTGTTTTCTTGCGAGGGCTCGAGGACCAAGGCGGCTCTTCTCGAAGAGTCGGCGCAACCGTGGAAGTCGGAGGCGGCTTCTTTCTCTACGAAGCCGCAGGAGAGCACGAGGAACCGAGCAGAAGTGCGGGAGCAGCGGAATAGCCACGGATTAGTTTAGTTTAGTTTAGAGTTATTTTTAATTATTATTAATTTGTAATAACACAGGGACCTGTACTGAGACTTGGTAGATTTCGGGGACTGTTTCGTCGAGCACCGGTGTGCTCGAGGGACCTCACCCAGATTTTCACGATTTTTCGTGGGTATTAGATTTTTGACCGTTTATTTACTACCATTTGATTTACGCAGTTTTCAGCCCTAGCTTAGGATTTTCATTGATTGTGACATATTAATTAGGGTCCACACACTTAATAATTTGCCTGTACCTATTAGATCGTAATTGGACCAAAATAAAATCAATAAGAAAAGGCTACTTGGTCACTTGAGGGGTCCCGAGCCGCTAGAGGTCGTATACGGCACTGGCAGGACCCGTTGTGGCGGGCACCGATCGGCATCCGAGACCGGACACGGACCCCTCCTGTTGACCACATAGTCATCCGTTCTTTTGTGTAGAACTGCTTTGCTTAGGGACGGTTTTCACGTGCATCATATAGGTAGTTTATATTCAGTCTTTTATTTATGCGCGGATCACCCTGCATGTAGACTGCTGGAGTCAGGTACGCATTTCTTACTCTGCATGCATCATTGATTCCTGCGCATCAGCTTTTTCGGCTTCTTCCCCCTGTTTTTGGACTTAAATAACCAGGAGAATCAAAAAATTCGTTAGGCGTTGCTTGATTTGAAAAAAATATCTAAAAAACAAAAACCATAAAATTTGGGACCGATAAACAAACTTGACCCTAAAAGACACCTCACCATAAAAATCTGTCTTGGGGAGAGCAACCCCCTCATTGTCTGGTTTGATTGCGTGAGAGAGTGACCCGCACCCTAGGCTAGAGCCATATCTGACCCCTTTTTAGACTACTGCTTCTGGGCTAGTCGTTCTCCAGTGAGGATCGCTCCAGTCTCCGGTAAAGCGGGTCGCGATATCCTTAACAGAGCGAGCCGATCGGGTAGCTGGTAAATGGTCCGCGGCTTGTACTGGCTGGGAAAGATCTAGTTCGGTATCGGGACAGTCTCCTGGGGGAGTCAGATTCCTAATAAGTCACGTAACTGCTATGATATCCTGACATGATCACCTAAATAAAATTGACAAGATAATTGACCGAACCCTTACGGTCTTCAGCTCGTGTTGAGTAGGTGAACTTGGGGTTTGTTTGCTCATCTTGTTTGTTTCCCAGATCTCATCCGCCAGACTCGCCAGATCAAGATGATGGGCAGGAGGTCTCTTAGGCAGCCTCTGGCTGCACCACTTTTTAGCACTCCAGCCCGTTCATCTAGGTTGGTTCGTGAGAGCTCAGACCCACTCTCCAAACCAGAGTTCGATTCCACCCTGTTCTCCCTTGACCATCCTTCTTCTATTCCTGAGATGCCAGTGCCAGATGAGAGACAACAGACAGATTTATCGGCACCTGAGTTTGGGTCTTTTTCCTTTGTAGAGACCATGGCCGGCAGCAGCGATGACCACACCGGAGGTCCCCGACCTGAGCAGACCTACGTCCTGGACCAGAGTGCGATCAACACCACCTTGATCGCTTCCCTCGAGACGATGCAACAACAGATTAGGGATCAGGGGGCATTCATGATAGAGATGAGAAGAGAGAAGGAGCAGATGAGAGCCGACCGCGAGCAGCGCGGGCCCGGAGGAGACGGACCACGGAGACCCGATGAGCTGGCAGCAGCAGCAGCCGTAGAAGCAACAACAGCAGAGCCGAGACCGATGCGGGAATTGCACAACCCCGGATCGACTCAGACACACAGCTGGGTGGTTCTTCTGGCTATCATGGGGACTTCAAGTTCCCCTAGAACACACTTCAGCTTCTACCCCGCTTCCACGAGCTTTCCACGGAGGAGCCCCATCTTCATCTCCAAGAGTTTCTGATGATCTGCAGCATCGTCCACGACTGACAGGTAGATGAGGACACCATCAAGATGATCACCTTCCCCTTTTCACCGGCAAATCGAGCAGCCACTTGGCTGAAGCATTTGGGGAAGTTTGTGTACACCTGGGAGCAGCTCCGCATCGAGTACTTGAACAAGTACTATCCACTCGGGTGGACCAATGCAGCGAGGGCCCTTATCAGCAACTTCTCCATGCTCCCCAACAAGTAGTTCCATGAGGCATGAGAGAGGTTCAGAGAGCTGACCGATAGATGCCCGCACCATGACATCACGAAGCCGAACCTAGTTTTGAGCTTCTTCTGCGGGTCGACACCAGAGCTGCAGGGCCTGGTGAATGCTTCTTGTGGCGGTTCCTATTTCGCCAAGGACGAGGATCAGGTCTGGGCCATCTATGAGGAGATGGCAGAGAACTATACAGTGATGTCCCAAACCCGACTCTACACACAGGGACGCCCCCAGCCACAGACCGTGCAGTACCAGAGGATAGCATGAGTCGATGCTGGTCCTTCCACTTCGTCCGCGGCAGCCGTACATGCCGAGTCCACAGCCGCAGACCTAGGCATAATCAGCGAGAAGCTGGACCAGATCGAGTTGATACAGAAGAAGCAGTGCCAGGGTATCACGCAGATAGATCAGATGGCACAAACGCTGAGTGACCTGAAGACACAGATCATGTGTCTCCAGGAGGCACAGACGGCTTCTCAGCCCCGTCTTCAGGCATGAGGAGATCCGAGCAGCAGTGGTAGATCGTCCCAGCGCTCCAGTCAGCCTAGACAGGTTCACCTTGTACAGGCGGAGCCGTACCAGTAGCCATAGTTGTACTACCAGTCACCACCATCCCCAGACACTCAAATGGTAGTCTACCAGCCGGATCAGCCCCTGGCAGTTCTCCCGCCACCCCCTACGAGTCAGAGCTGTTGATGGATGTTAACGGGATTTGGTATGACCGACCCCAGCTCGGTATCCGACGAGACCATCCCGGATTCTGTTGGTCGGCCGAAGGCACCAGTTCCCAACAGCATCCTCCAGTTCCGGGTGGCCAGTACAGCCAGCAGCGTGAGCAGCACCAGCAGCCCCAACCCCCAGTTCACCACCAGCAGCAGTCATCCCAGCAGCACCAGCAGTCATCCCAGCAGCACCAGCAGTATGGTCCTTGTCCCTATCAGCAGGGACAGTCTTGGAGGCGAGAGCAGCCTCAACAGTGTCATCAGTAGTACCCCTCTCACCCGCACCCGCAGCAGCAACCTCACTACCAGAGAGGCCACCCGTCAGGTTCTCATGGGCTAGCCTATGAGAACCCCGCCTTAGACGATCTAGCCCGTCTCATGACCGAGCAGCAGGCTTCCTTTAGATGGGAGATGGATGAGTTCCGCCAGGAGATGCGGGAGATCGTGAGAGGGAAGGCCGCCATACCTGCTCAGATTGAGCCGAACCAGAACAATCTGAAGAGGAAATCTGAGCAGGGTAGATTTCACAGAGCTTGCCACTCCTAGTGATTCATTTGGTGATATGTCTGCATATCTGTTTGATACTAATTTTGTTACACTTAGGAGCGGTAGGATGCCAGCAGGCGGCGCCTCGTCTGAGCGACAGTCCCATGCCACTTCCAGGGCGCCAGGCGAGGAGGAGCGCGGTACTGATGCCGCGAGACATGATGACGGTGGTGCTGATGCCACCGGGGATGTTGATCCAGCCGACGGTACTGAGGCCGTTGCTTCACCAGTTGGAGGAGGTGGTACTGACGCCACCACAGTTGCCGAGCCAGAGCGCGGTAATGATGCCGTGAGTCGACATGCCGAGGGTGGTGCTGAGTCCACCATTCCCATTTCTGCTAGTCCTGTTGTTTTTCCGTCTGTACATGTACCTCAGGACTTTTCTGGAAATAAAGGAAAGGGTTTATTTTATTCTGATCCACCTATGGTGCTTGATGATGTATGTGTGGATTATGCCATACTTGAGCAGCCTAGACCCTCTCCTAGTCCTTCATCTGAGAAGGACCTTGTAGTCCCCTTTCCTAGAGCACTCCATTTGGGTAAGGGGCAGAAAAAAGAAAATCCTAAAAAGAATCAGCAGGTAGAGTTCAACCACCAGATGATCGATAGACTCCATATCCAGCTGACTCTCCAGGAGGCCTTGGAGCACATCCCTCTACTCCAGAGATCACTCAGAGACAGGACCACAGTCAGGAGGAAGAGGAGGAACCATCAGTCTGAGATCCATGTGCTTACTCATGCCACTTGTTTCGCGATTCAGAACCGTCTGCCAGCCAAGAGGCCAGATGCAGGAGCCCCGTATGTCAGATGTCACATCCATGAGCAGAGGTTCGACCACACTCTATTAGACAGCGGTTCTTCGATCAACCTACTTCCGGCAGCCCTTCTCGACCGCTTTGAATTGGGCACTCTACGATAGAGCAGGACGGTCCTTTAGTTTGCTGATCGATCTGTCAAGAGGCCGAAGGGGTTGCTGAAGGACGTTGTCGTCATGATTCAGGGCCTGAAATTCCCCGTGGACTTCGTTGTGTTGGACATGGAGATCCCTGAGTCTGTGATCGATACCCCCATCATTTTAGGATGCCCGTTCTTGGCCACAACCAAGGCGGTGACCGACCATAATAGCAGGAAGGTATACTTTCGTGTCGAGGGCGAGAGTGTACAAATAGAGACGGTCGAGGATACTAGGGCCAGAGATTCAGCTTGCTCGGAGCCGACCACAGATTCAGAGCAGATGACAGAGTCAGGGTGAGACATCCACCAGGATTGTGATTTCATGATTACAGATGATGAGGCGGTTTGGGCAGATCCAATCATACAGGCCATCCTCTCGCCTTCAGAGTTCGCTGGTGCAGAGACGCCAGCAGAGGAGAGCTTGGATAGCGCATTCCTGGTCCAGGATACTTTTTAGTCTACAGAGCCGGTACCTGACCGCGAAACAAACTTTTGTGAGTATGATACAGATCCCTCGGAGTCAGATATTGATTGGGCAGAGTTCGATGATTTGATACCATGTCTGACTTCCACTGAGCCTACAGCTTGGGAGGAGGTTGATCCCGTGCAGAGCAGAGACAGTCCAGCAGAGCAGGTGATGAATCCACGATTCATCATCTTAATATCTTGATCTTAGCAAAGTCCCCAAGTAAAATTCCAAAAAAATGTCCATAAAATCCATAAATTAACAAAATGACTCTTGTAAATAAAATACACTAATTATTGTATATTGGATTGTATAAAATAAATTAACACTAAAAAGCCGCAAAAATAAAGGAGTTTTATACTTGTAAATAACCCAAAACTTCATATATTTTTAATAATTTCATTTCAACTCCTTTTTGGCTAATTCTTTCTCTAACTTGTTCATAATAATGTACATAAAAATACAAAAATACAAAATAAATTATATCTCAAATAAATGCTCCTAGATCCCAATGGGAAAAAGCCGTAAAGATCAACTTCCAAGCTAAATTCCCGCTCCGTATGAACTCCAAATTCACCAAACTCACTTTTAAAGTTCAAGTTAGAAAATTATCTATCCAACGGAAGTGGTTTCATTAAAATCGGAGCTCGTTTGCAAAAGTTGGGTTTTGGGACCTAGATGTACATTGTATATTATGTATATATTCTTTCTTTCTTCATTTTTTATTTTATCTTTCTTAATTACTAAAAATCCAAAAAAATCATTGTGGTCTTGTATTTTGATTGTACTATTTTATTGTATTTTCCTATTGTACATAGCTACTATTATAAAGACAAAAAAAATATAAAAAGAAAAGCAAACAAAAAAATGTACATGTTATATATCTTCTTTTTGTAAATTTCCCACTCTTTTTCTTCTCTCTATTTTATTCTCTCTTTTTAGTAGCCTACTTTATTTCATTTCATTTTTTATTTATTTAATAACATTCTCTACAATAACTTCCCTTTCCCCCATTAACCTCCAAGTCTTCTTTCAACTCCCATTCCACCCCACATTCTTCATCTAACTCCCATTCAACTCCACCAATAATCTAACTTCTCATTCAACACCACCATCTCTCTAACTC
Organism: Ottelia alismoides; assembly: GCA_037367405.1. Lineage (NCBI taxonomy): Eukaryota > Viridiplantae > Streptophyta > Magnoliopsida > Alismatales > Hydrocharitaceae > Ottelia > Ottelia alismoides. The sequence continues at coordinate 84,102 of JAZKJV010000478.1, read as the reverse complement.
CCATTATTCATCTCTTTATAATCATCTCCACATCCACATTTTTTGCTCATCCACCATTCTTATAGAATAAGGAGAGAGCTTGGAGTGTTTTGTTGGTGACAGCTGCGAAGCATCGTCCTCAAGCGACGACCTCCTTCAAGTGAGATCCGCGGAGCTCCGCTTCGCGTCACGAGTTCCCCGTCGAGCTCGCGTAGCTTCTCTGATTTTTATCTCGCCAATCGGGTCGAGGCGACAACAGGAGTTTAGCGTAGCTACTCCGCCAATCTGGCGAAGAACAGGTAAGTATTTCTCCTCTTTTCTCTCGTTATTTTTTTTTCTCTAATATCTTGTTTCCTTATTGTTTGGATCACCATCATTTTTTTATCCATCATAACCCCATTTTTTTCCCATCATGTTCATTTCCTCTAATTAACAAAACAAAAAAATAAAAAATTTAAAAACAAAAAAAAGTTTCTTTTTGTTATTACAGCAGCAAAAGAAAAACAAAAAAAAATAAAAAAAATAAAAAAATTTGCAGGGAAGCAGCAGCCCACGGCCGCCGCTCCCCCGCACCACCATCATCCTCCACCGCCGCCGCCCCTCAGCAGCGGGCGGCCGCCCCTCCGCCGCTCTACGCGGCCGCGCGTGGCGCCGCTGCCGTAGGGGCGCCCCACATCGCCACCACCACCGTGCCTCCGCGCCACTGCCCCTCGGCCGGCGCGTGCCTCCACCACCCGCGCCAGCCGCCAACGCTCCGTCGCGCGCCTCCAGCCCTCCGCCGCCGCCGCGTGGTGCGCGCCACCCTCGTCGCGGTGGCGCGTGGCTGCGCCGACCGCCGCCGACCAACCACCCCTTTGGGTTCTTCTTCCTCCTCCTACAAGAACGAAGAAGAAGGTCTTTCCCATTTTTTTTAATGTAAAAATTATACTTTCTTTATTTCAAGTTTCAGTAATTACGTTTTAGTCCCTGTACATCACTTGCATTGTAAATGTTGTTTTCTAAAATTGCACAGACACCCCTGTGTTCTCCTTTTAATTTGGACATTTATCTTGTAACTTTTTAGTCAATGAAAAAGGCCATCATGTTGAGCAACTAATTCTCTACATTTTAAATATTTATTGGTATTTTTGTGACTCATGGGTAATTAATTAAAAATGATTAACTGAAATTTTGCATAGTTTACCCATTCTGTGCCATTAAATTAATATCCCACAAAAGGTTGCTCTAAAAATTCCACAAAAATTATACGTGATGCCTTGATATGTGATGTAATTACTGTCCAAATTTCATCCAAAATAGAGTTGTCTTGTGCCTTAAATAATTTGTAGAGTGAATTTAGTAATCGATTTTTAATTAAATCCACAAATATCTTTTTTGCAAAATTTCAAGTCTCCTGAATTGTTCATCTAAATATCTATTTGAGATAATTTGATTTCTGACTAATTTGATAACGTGGATTTAATAGGAATTAATTACTCATTTCCACTCTATCTTCACTAAAAAATCCATAAAAAATTCATATTTTGTCAAAAAAAATCCAAAAATATTACTGTAGCTTCCTTGCATCATGTTTTCATTCCAGTAATTTTTTCATGATTTTTGCTTACTGTTTGTGTGATAAATTGCGAAAAAACCCATAAAAAGTGTGCATTTTTATTTATTGCATATTAACCCCTAAAATTCTAAAAAAAATATGTTTTGTGTTCATCGCTGGATTAGGATTCTAAGAAAAATATAATTTGGCTAATTTGGACTAATTTGACATTAAAATTAATTTGGCCTTGTTGTATGTTTTCTTAGTGTCTTGATTCACCCGCATTTGCATTTGTTTTGTTTTTGGCATTCTTCTTGCATAAAAAAATATAAAAAAACCGCATTGGATATCAAAAATCTTTATTTTTGAATTAACCCCATGTTGTTCCTTTGCCTCCCTGAGTTCGACCCCGGACTTGCCCGGGATATAAATTAAAGCCGAGACACTCTTCACGGAGATCTTCTCTCGGTTCTGACCGAATCGCTAAGTACACGTGCTACAACGTGACTTAATTAAACACCGTATCTAGCGACCCGTCAGATGGCGTCGTTGCCGGGGAGACAAACGGCTTAGGGATTAATTTAAGAATTTAGATTTAGATTTTCATTTACTCGGGTAGTCTGACCCCCGAGCCACTTGTATTTATTCCATTTTTTTGCAATTATCTTTTCTTCTCATATTTTGTATATATTTTATTTTTTGAACTCTGTAACATAAATCTTATTTTCCTTGCGAGGGCCCGGTGGACTTGGAGTGCATCGGAGGTCGACGGACGCGACGCGAGTTGACTGCTGAAGTACGAGGAGAATCAATTTATTTTCGAGAGCATTTCTTTTCATTTTTGTAATTATTGTGTTGTAATAACTTAGGTAATTCGCTCTTTCCAGCGGCTCTTGTTTGAGAGCTCGCGTTTGTATCCGAACTGGACTTTGGACCCGCTCGTGGTCGTGTGGTTGCTTGACGTAGAATAGGACTTGCACTCGCGGCTCTTAGAGCATTTTATTAGAATATCTTTATTGCTTGTGCTCGTAATTTTTAGGACCACACATCACATTTAACGAGACGCACTTAGACCGCTGGACTATTAGTCAAATTTAACTTGTTCATCACTCGCTAATAGAACTGCCTGTCTAGGAACGGTTTTCTCGTTTGCATTCATATAGTTTAAAATTTCAATTCTGCCTTGCATCCCGCATGTAGAGCACGAGGATCACTGTAAGTCTTCTGAACTGGGCATGCATCATTGATTTCATCATTTGCATCGGTTTTTCTCGACTCCCTCCCCTTGGTTTTTGAAACTTAATTTAAAAGGAAATCGAGACTGATCGTTAGGCGTGCTTTATTTGGTGGACTAATCAAGTGATAACCAAACATAAAATCAGGACTGCTAATCAGAGTTGATCAAAAAAAAATTTTTTTGACTAAAACTAACACTTGTTTTGGGAGAGTAAAACCCTCATTGTATGCTTAGCTAATTATGATTGTTGAGAGGTGAGGACGCATCCCTAGGATAGTGCCCAAAACCTACTTTTGAGCCTTGCGTAATTGGATTGATATCTTGATTTATCACCTAATTAAAACTGAAAAGATAAACGGTCGGACTTTTGCGACCATCACTGTGTTGAGTAGGTGAACTCAGGGTTTGCTCTTGTGTTTGTTTGTCTTGTGTGTTATTCGGTGCACTTGCACGCTTTCCTCCTCGATCCGCTTCATTCTCCCATTTTCCCTCCAAGATGTCAGAATATTGGTCATCTTATTCACGTCATTCTTCTTCGACCATATTTCGATCATCTCCACCCTCTCATTCCTCTTCATACCCACACCCCAACCGCGAAGTCAGAACTCCGACTGACTTCCGCACTTCTTCGTCCTTCTCACCTACCCCACATTCTTACACTCATGACCCGCAACCACCCTGGATTGACTCACCATATTCTCATCCGCTTGCTGAAATCAAGGAACAAATCAAAGAGCAAGCGACTGTTGAGATGAATGATTGGCATAATCAGTTGAACCCACATACCTCACTTTCATCTCGAGTTGGGACAGAACAACAATTGCCATACACACATCCCGACTTAACCTTAGGGTACAACATGGTCAACCAGACAAACCGAATGGAGAGGCCTGCACCGTACGATCTTCCTGACTTGATTGACCTGAGTGATAGAGACCACATTGACCAACCTTTATATCACCCATTCGGAGAGCCGACATATACAGGGGATTGGATTCATGCGACTGATTTACAGAACCCCTGTCTACTAACTCCGCCTGATGAGGCTCCGACCAACTTCTGCCATACAGAAGGGCCATACTCAACCCAGTATTACACGCCTGAGTCAAGGTGTGTTGAGTATAAGAGCCCGAGTTCTCAGCAGTACCCTCCAATTGCGTCGACTTCTCTCATGATGTGTCATGAGAACTTATTGGAGGATGACATTTGTAGACCGATCAAGAGTCCAGGTAGGAATGTGGATCATGGATTTCGCGGATTGAATCTTGAAAACCTGGAAGACACTGGATTGACCACACGTCATGTACAGCTGGAGTCCCTTCTACCTCCCTCTTCTACTAACCACTTTCCCTCCAAACCAGAGTCTGTACATTCTCCTAGTCCTCCTTCACCTACCAAAAAGACCAAAAAAATTGAAAACTCGGAAAATACCATAAAAATTGAAAAAGGAAAAGATCTAAAAAAATTGGATCCTGCGGTTAGGGAAGCATTGGATAGAAAGTTGATTTTTGAGCTTCCCTTAATAATGGCCATTGAGCACTTTCCCGACCTTAAAAGATTTGTGAGAAGTAAATTGATGCCTAAAAGGTCGGGCAATAAGAGAACGAGGACTGAGATACATATAGTGTCTATGGCCACATCTTTGATGATAGGAAGAAAAACCAAGAGCCGCAGAGTAAAGCGGTTACCTAGATTTGATTGTGAAATCAAAGATACCACATTCACCCATGCAAGAATCGATGATGACTTACCGATTAATATCCTCCCGACCTCCGTGTTTGCCAAGCTCAAACTCGGATCTGCCAAGAAGTCAAGAGATATCATTCAGTTGGCAGATCGGACCATTAAACGGTCGAGAGGAACCATTTCAGTCATCGTCACTTTTCAAGGTGCTCTACTGGAGATAGACTTCACGATCATTGACATTGAGCACCGAGGAGAGTTCACCCAGTCTCCGATCATTCTTGGGAAGCCGTTCTTAGCCTTGGCTAAGGCAACTATAGATTGTGAGACTCGGGAGATCGATTTCTCTGCATTGGGAGCACTCCGACCTCACCCGATCTTTGAGGACACACGATATTCCAAGGTAACCCGTAAAGTTGCAGACAGTCGTGACATTCGAGAGACAGTTGAGTCCCATCTCTCTACTACACCTGAGATACCGACTGTCCAGACGACCATTGGTTTAGAGACTTCCTACAACCACACACCGCCTACTGCTTGCATCACCACCGCGACAGCTTCTAGAGAGGACTCACGACCAGAAGCTATCATTGAGTCGGACATGACATTTGTGGATTGCCTTGATTATTTCGATGATCCGACACAAGAACCCAACAATATCAAGCCAACTGAGAACACTGTGCCTTATCAGAGACGTGTGCTGACCCTGCAGGAGTATTACAATGCATATGGTGACTCATCTGATGATGAACCTCTGGTCAGAACCTCACACACACCACATTCAGGACATACACCAAAGGAGACAACTGGGACCAAATTGACCAATCTTGATAAATCGGTTGCTCCATCCTCTAGTCGGTCATCTGGTAAGAAGAAGACGAGTGTTGATTCCTTGAGGTGTTCTCCTGAACTCCTTAAGACGTATCAATCTCCTCTTCCTCTTGATGCTTCAGGTTCTAGAAAACCGACTAAGAAGGTTACCTTCGATGTTTCAGAGAAGGAACTTTCTGAGGAGTCCTCATCAGGTCCGGATGAGGTGATCTATATGAGTGAGCTCAGTTCGGCTGTTCTGAAGCCATACTTGAGCAAGCAGTCGTGTGTCGACCCCCGTTGGACGTTCCCCACACCTCACTATTATTCTTCGGAGGACGATTCTGACAGCGACACATGTGTATACTACCCACCCCATCGCTCCCGCAAGAAGGTCTGTCACAAACCTTCTTGATCCTTGTATATTCTCCCTCCTCCTTGTACATATTTTCCTTCCTTTATTCACCTCCCTCCCTCATGATTCGCATCACTCGCCCCAGTTCCGTATCGTTTTCATTTTGTGGCTATACTTAGGATGACTACATCCTAAGTATAGGGGGGTGAGTGACCCGATTTGCTCCTTCTCTTTTTTTTTATTTTCTTTTTGTATATTCTTTCCCATTCTCATCGGTCTTCCATTCTTGTGTTCTTTCCAATACTTAGGCTGACCAAAGCCTAAGTATAGGGGGGACCGATACCCGCCATGTGTATTTACTCATCATTTCTCCTCTTGACCTCGTCCGCCTCATTTTTTCTCTTCTTCTACACTTAGGCTGACCAGAGCCTAAGTATAGGGGGGGCGGATCGACTTCTATACTTTTTATTGTTTTAGCTTTCCTACGCTTAGTACGAGCTATGTCTTTTTGTCACCTAGTGCCATGAGGACATAGCACAAGCTAAGTATAGGGGGGCGTGTATATATTACATATATACTTTACCCATACCTCGTACTTTCACGTATTTTTGTATATACTATACAATAATTATGGGGTGGGTTAAAAAAAACAACAAAAGTAAAAAAAAAACTTTTTCCTAAAAAAAACTCTTTTTCTTTATTTGCTTAAAAAAACTTTTCAAAAAAAATCCTCTTTTGCTAAAAAAAAAACTTTTTCAAAAAAAAAAGTCTTCTCTTATTCACCTATCTTTTTCAAAAAAAAAAAACTTCTTTGCCTTTGTTTGTCAAAAAAAACCTTTTTGAAAAAAAAAACTTTTCTTTAAAAAAAACCTTTTTCTAAAACAACAAAAAACAACAAAAAAACATTCATAAGTTGGTTTAATCCCTGACACAATTCACTTTCACACAAGACTAGTGATGTTCAAGAACACTTGGTTTATGAGGTCTTGAGATTTTGAGTTAACCAGCCTTAGTCATTAGGGTCCTTGACTTAATTATTCACATTTCCCTAGTTTGAAAGATTTGTGTGCTATATTGCATGCTTAGTCTCTACCTTAAGAATATGATCTGCACCTCACATACACGACTGCAGTTATGATGAGATGAGTTGAAATTTCACTTGAGGAACTGGGTTGAGGGATTTGAGTTTGGACTTGATTTAATGATGCTCGAGGATGGGATAAAATCAATAAAGGCTTCATGAAACCTGAGTGTCAGCACATTTAGCCAGTATGAGAACATGGTTCTTGTACTATCTCTTGATATTTACCTATGTGCCAGGGTGTGATAAAATAAAAAAAATGTTGATCAGTGTGCGCCAATCTTGGTAAAAGCAGTGGAGCTAGCCACAAATACTACAAAGCAATGAAATGTCAAAGAAAAGCTCTCATTCCACAAAGTCAATTATCAAAAGAGCTTCCACCAAAGGCGAGCGCTCCCAACCATTTCAAAGTGTCCACTTGGACCACCGCTATTAGGACCAGGAGTCGGGCTTGCACCAAAAAAGGGCTCTGCATCGTAAATGCTACAAGTCTGGGTGTAGAAGGTACGATAGGTACTCAAAAATGGCACACCCCGGTGTACTCCCAGGAAAACAAGTGCAGACGGCTCCAACTTCTCTTGACGGACGCACTGATCAACACCAAAAAAATGCGTTGCGTAATAAGGCACTTGAGAGGATCCTTGTTCCAATGAGAGGGAGAGAAGAAATGACACAATCCTATGCCCTCCATCGACTGGCCTTCCATCTACACTTTCAAGTCTGACAACTAAAGAGACGGTGGATTGGATGCAAGAAATGATTTATTCCCTAGTGTTGAGGATTAGGTCCATAGGAGAGTCTCTTGGATTGGAACCTTGGGTGACGTTGTGACTCTACTCTTGTAACTACAGTCCACACTTAAAGTCATATCCCTTATATATACGTATACAATGAGAGTCTGATAATTAGGGGAATTGGATACCTTTTGACTAGAGCTTGGTTCAGCTTAGAATTTTAGGATCTCTAAAACCGAGAGTTCTTGAACGGATCAAGTCTTGTATTCACATGCACAGTCAGGGGTTAACCCAATCTATTCATTCTTTATTTGCTCGAGGACTAGCAAAGTTTAAGTATAGGGGGTTGATGAATCCACGATTCATCATCTTAATATCTTGATCTTAGCAAAGTCCCCAAGTAAAATTCCAAAAAAATGTCCATAAAATCCATAAATTAACAAAATGACTCTTGTAAATAAAATACACTAATTATTGTATATTGGATTGTATAAAATAAATTAACACTAAAAAGCCGCAAAAATAAAGGAGTTTTATACTTGTAAATAACCCAAAACTTCATATATTTTTAATAATTTCATTTCAACTCCTTTTTGGCTAATTCTTTCTCTAACTTGTTCATAATAATGTACATAAAAATACAAAAATACAAAATAAATTATATCTCAAATAAATGCTCCTAGATCCCAATGGGAAAAAGCCGTAAAGATCAACCTCCAAGCTAAATTCCCGCTCCGTATGAACTCCAAATTCACCAAACTCACTTTTAAAGTTCAAGTTAGAAAATTATCTATCCAACGGAAGTGGTTTCATTAAAATCGGAGCTCGTTTGCAAAAGTTGGGTTTTGGGACCTAGATGTACATTGTATATTATGTATATATTCTTTCTTTCTTCATTTTTTATTTTATCTTTCTTAATTACTAAAAATCCAAAAAAATCATTGTGGTCTTGTATTTTGATTGTACTATTTTATTGTATTTTCCTATTGTACATAGCTACTATTATAAAGACAAAAAAAATATAAAAAGAAAAGCAAACAAAAAAATGTACATGTTGTATATCTTCTTTTTGTAAATTTCCCACTCTTTTTCTTCTCTCTATTTTATTCTCTCTTTTTAGTAGCCTACTTTATTTCATTTCATTTTTTATTTATTTAATAACATTCTCTACAATAACTTCCCTTTCCCCATTAACCTCCAAGTCTTCTTTCAACTCCCATTCCACCCCACATTCTTCATCTAACTCCCATTCAACTCCACCAATAATCTAACTTCTCATTCAACACCACCATCTCTCTAACTCCCATTATTCATCTCTTTATAATCATCTCCACATCCACATTTTTTGCCCATCCACCATTCTTATAGAATAAGGAGAGAGCTTGGAGTGTTTTGTTGGTGACAGCTGCGAAGCATCGTCCTCAAGCGACGACCTCCTTCAGGTGAGATCCACGGAGCTCCGCTTCGCGTCACGAGTTCCCCGTCGAGCTCGCGTAGCTTCTCCGATTTTTATCTCGCCAATCGGGTCGAGGCGACAACAGGAGTTTAGCGTAGCTACTCCGCCAATCTGGCGAAGAACAGGTAAGTATTTCTCCTCTTTTCTCTCGTTATTTTTTTTCTCTAATATCTTGTTTCCTTATTGTTTGGATCACCATCATTTTTTTATCCATCATAACCCCATTTTTTTCCCATCATGTTCATTTCCTCTAATTAACAAAACAAAAAAAATAAAAAATTTAAAAACAAAAAAAAAGTTTCTTTTTGTTATTACAGCAGCAAAAGAAAAACAAAAAAAATAAAAAAAATAAAAAAATTTGCAGGGAAGCAGCAGCCCACGGCCGCCGCTCCCCCGCACCACCATCATCCTCCACCGCCGCCGCCCCTCAGCAGCGGGCGGCCTCCCCTCCGCCGCTCTACGCGGCCGCGCGTGGCGCCGCTGCCGTAGGGGCGCCCCACATCGCCACCACCACCGCGCCTCCGCGCCACTGCCCCTCGGCCGGCGCGTGCCTCCGCCACCCGCGCCGGCCGCCGACGCTCCGCCGCGCGCCTCCAGCCCTCCGCCTCCGCCGCGTGGTGCGCGCCACCCTCCTCGCGGTGGCGTGTGGCTGCGCCGACCGCCGCCGACTAACCACCCCTTTGGGTTCTTCTTCCTCCTCCTACAAGAACGAAGAAGAAGGTCTTTCCCATTTTTTTAATGTAAAAATTATACTTTCTTTATTTCAAGTTTCAGTAATTACGTTTTAGTCCCTGTACATCACTTGCATTGTAAATGTTGTTTTCTAAAATTGCACAGACACCCCTGTGTTCTCCTTTTAATTTGGACATTTATCTTGTAACTTTTTAGTCAATGAAAAAGGTCATCATGTTGAGCAACTAATTCTCTACATTTTAAATATTTATTGGTATTTTTGTGACTCATGGGTAATTAATTAAAAATGATTAACTGAAATTTTGCATAGTTTACCCATTCTGTGCCATTAAATTAATATCCCACAAAAGGTTGCTCTAAAAATTCCACAAAAATTATACGTGATGCCTTGATATGTGATGTAATTACTGTCCAAATTTCATCCAAAATAGAGTTGTCTTGTGCCTTAAATAATTTGTAGAGTGAATTTAGTAATCGATTTTTAATTAAATCCACAAATATCTTTTTTGCAAAATTTCAAGTCTCCTGAATTGTTCATCTAAATATCTATTTGAGATAATTTGATTTCTGACTAATTTGATAACGTGGATTTAATAGGAATTAATTACTCATTTACACTCTGTCTTCACTAAAAAATCCATAAAAAATTCATATTTTGTCAAAAAATTCCAAAAATATTACTGTAGCTTCCTTGCATCATGTTTTCATTCCAGTAATGTTTTCATGATTTTTGCTTACTGTTTGTGTGATAAATTGCGAAAAAACCCATAAAAAGTGTGCATTTTTATTTATTGCATATTAACCCCTAAAATTCTAAAAAAAATATGTTTTGTGTTCATCGCTGGATTAGGATTCTAAGAAAAATATAATTTGGCTAATTTGGACTAATTTGACATTAAAATTAATTTGGCCTTGTTGTATGTTTTCTTAGTGTCTTGATTCACCCGCATTTGCATTTGTTTTGTTTTTGGCATTCTTCTTGCATAAAAAAAATATAAAAAAACCGCATTGGATATCAAAAATCTTTATTTTTGAATTAACCCCATGTTGTTCCTTTGCCTCCCTGAGTTCGACCCCGGACTTGCCCGGGATATAAATTAAAGCCGAGACACTCTTCACGGAGATCTTCTCTCGGTTCTGACCGAATCGCTAAGTACACGTGCTACAACGTGACTTAATTAAACACCGTATCTAGCGACCCGTCAGCAGCCTTCTCCAGATATAGATTGTGAGCGAGAGTTTCCGTTCTCCCATGCAGATTTAGCAGCATTCACTCAGACTTTTCAGAGGCCAGATCCTCCAGCACCTACTTGTCCAGAGCTGAAGCCGTTACCTACGTCGTTAAAGTATCGGTTCCTTGCGGGTGAGCATGAGATGTACCCAGTCATTATCTCAGTTGATTTGATTGGAGAGCAGGAATCCCGTCTGATGGGGGTTCTTGAAAAGAACCGCAAGGTGATAGGATGGAGTGTGGCCGACCTCCAAGGGATAAGTCTAGCCCTGTGCTCCCACCATATCTATCTCGAGGAGGACGCGAAGCCATCGCGTGAGTTCCAGCGGCGGCTAAACCCGAACCTTCGAGATGTTGTCATGAAGGAGATCTCGAAATGGTGGAGCACTGATTTTATCTACCCCAGCTCCGACTCCAAGTGGGTCAGTCCGTTGCATATGGTGACCAAGAAGACGGGCATCACTACAGTTGTCAGCGAGTCTGGAGAGGAGATCGCTACCCGGGTACCCACTTCTTGGAGGGTCTGCGGTGATTACAGATGACTCAACCAGGCCACCAAGAAGGATCATTTCCTCCTGCCCTTTATTGATCAGATCATTGAGAGACTGGCAGGGAAGAGCCATTATTGTTTTCTGGATGGGTACTCCGGCTACAATCAGGTGGCCATCGCGCCCGAGGACTAGGACAAGAGCACCTTCACCTGTCCCTTCGGGACATATGCTTTCAGACGCATGCCATTTGGGTTGTGCAACGCTCTGGCGACATTTCAGAGATGCATGATGTCTATCTTTTCGGACATGGTGGGGGAGTGCTTGGAGATCTTCATGGATGATTTCTCGGTCTACGGCGGTGGATTCGACACCTATCTTGACTGCCTAGACCGAGTCCTTCAGCGATGCATAGAGATTCACCTGGAGTTGTCTTGGGAGAAGAGTCACTTCATGGTGACTCAGGGGACGGTGCTTGGCCATATCATCTCCAACAGGGGCATGGAGGTTGATCCGGTCAAGGTGGACGTCATTAGAAAACTCGATCAACCGTCCAACTTGCGGCAGTTGCGGTCTTTTCTGGGGCACGTCAGTTTCTACCAACGCTTCATTCATGATTTCAGCAGGATTGCCCGACCGTCGACTGATATGTTGATGAAATACACCAAGTTCCTTGTCGATGATAAGTGTCTATCATCGTTTGAGACTCTCAAGAGCTGTGTTGTAGAGGCACATGTTCTCCAGCCACCCGATTGGTCTCTCCCATTCGAGATCATGACGGACGCCTCCGATTTTGCCGTAGGGGTCGTGCTGGGACAGAGGAGGGATGGAGTCCCATTTGCCATTCACTACACTAGCCGTACTTTGGATGCCGCGCAACGGAACTATACAGTCATTGAGAAGGAGATGCTAGCCGTAGTTTTCACCCTAGATAAGTTCAGATCTTACATCATTGGATCTAGAATGACCATTTACATTGATCATACCACCATCAGGTACCTCATGGAAAAGAAGGATTCCAAAGCCAGATTGACCAGATGGATCCTTCTACTCCAAGAGTTTGATATAGAGATTAAGGATAAGCCTGGAGTCAAGAATGTGGTGGCGGATCATCTCTCTTGATTGGAGTATCTTGAGGATTCTGAGCAGACTGAGCCTATTGGTGAGACCTTCCCAGATGAGTTGATCCTTGCTATCGCCTCTCTCCCATGGTATGCTGATATTGTGAACTATCTTGTCGCCAATAAAGTACCACAAGATTGTCCCAAACAGAAACTTGAGACCTTCCTTGCGAAGGCCAGGTTTTACCATTGGGAGGATCCCGTCCTTTATCATGAGGGAGGGGATGATATCTGGCGTCGGTGCATTCCTCAGGAGGAGCATCACAGCGTCCTTACTTACTGCCACAAGCTTGAGGTAGGAGGACATCACTCTGGGAGGAGAACGACACAAAAAGTGCTCCAATCCGGCCTATGATGGCCTACTCTCTTCAAGGACTCTGATGAGTTCGTGAAGAGGTGTACTGACTTTCAGAGGATAGGCACTTGTGGACAGCGTGATATGATGCCGATGCAGCCCATTCACTTCTGTAAGGTTTTTGATGCATGGGGCATCGATTTCATGGGTCCATTCCCTAGGAGTCAGGGATTCGAGTACATTCTGTTGGTCGTTGATTATATGAGTCGTTGGGTTGAGGCCATCCCCGCCCGAACCGCAGATGCTAGGAGTGTTTGCATATTTTTGAGGAAGCATATCATTTCACGGTTTGGGGTCCCTCGAGTGTGATATCATACGGGGGGTCTCATTTTGTCAACGACAAGGTAAAGGCCCTTGCTAGCGAGTTCAGCATAGACCATCGAGTTGCCACTCCATACCACCCTCAGACGAATGGTCTTGCTGAAGTGTCGAACAGGGAGATCAAGACTATATTGCAGAATGTCGTCCGCCCTGACCGAAAGGATTGATCACAGCTTTTGGACTCGGTCTTGTGGGCATATAGGACGTCTTTCAAGACTCCTTTGGGTACATCTCCCTTCCGCCTCGTTTATGGCAAGTCGTGCCATTTACCTGTTGAGATGAGACATAGGTCACTTTGGGTTGTTACTGATATACTTTTGGATCCAGAGCATGTATGAGATCAGAGGAGTGTAGAGTTAGCAGCCCTGGAGGAGCTTTGTGATATAGCCTTTTCGAGCAGCCTACAGTACAAGGAGAGAATGAAGGAGTGGCATGATTCTCATATCAGCCACAAGCAGTTTAAGCCAGGACTGTGAGTATGGTTGTTTGATGCCAGGTTGAGATTATTCACAGGGAAGCTACAGAGCAAATGGAAGGGACCTTACTTGGTTAGAAAGGTACACGACAATGGGAGTATCGACATACCCGAGTTGTCTTTTGAGAGTACCTTTCGTGTTAACGGTCAGCGGCTCAAGCCATATCTAGATCATGAGCGCGGGTCGTTGACATTGCTCCGATTCACTTGCGTGAGATGTGGTCTCTTGACTCACATCTATTGCATCTCACGCATGATTATCACTGTTCTTCCGACTTGTATAGATTCAGTGTCCATATCACACTATTCTTCAGTCCAACATCCCATTTACATCTTCGACGTTGCTATACTTAGGGTGCACTTTACCCTAAGTATAGGAGGGTGTGAGACTTTTGAGTTCCTTTTGATTGACTTTCTATCTCTGTTTTGCTGCCTATACTAGGGATATTTCACCCTAAGTATAGGGGAGGTAGACCTTGTACATTCTCACTCGGCTTTCCGTTCGTGTACAGCCTACTATACTTAGGATTATTTGATCCTAGGTATAGGGGGAAATGCCGAGATCCTCTTGCATTTCTATTCTTTCATTCCTCTTTGTATATAGCCTTCCTTTTCACTTCCCTATACTAAGCATGAGTTATGTCTTCTTCATCGCTCTTGACTCTAAGGACATCGTTCGTGCTAAGTATAGGGGTTGTGTATATATTTCATATATACTTTAGCCATAACTCGTACTTTATGTGAGTGTGTTAATAAATAAAAATGGCTAAAACCCAAAAATCCATAAAAATTAAAATTTTTCCTTGTAAATAAACATTCTTTTATTGCACATACATAGCTAGTGTACAAACTTATTTTTGTAAAAATGTTTGTAAAAACTTTTTGTATAAATATTGTGTAAATATTTTCTTATCAAAATTATGCATATAATACAAAATTTTTCCAAAATGTTTTGAAAATCAAAAGTTTGCAAAAACCTTTTGTAAATTTGTGTACATATTTTGCAAAACTTGCATTCATGCATACATCCATGGTTTCAAAACATTTTTCAAAAATTTTGCACATGTGTAAATATTTGTAAATTGCATCTTTGTAAGTACTTGTATAGTTTTTCCTGGATTATAGTTGACATTTAAACTAGCCTGGAAATAAATTGGAAAATGGAGCTTGATTAAGATATTAATCCACCTAAGTATAAGAGGAACCTTATAGGGCTTAGGGTTGAGACTTTTCAGGTCCATGGTGACTTAATTCTTTGATTCCACTAGGCTATGATCATATGTCATCTCAATGAGCCTATGTAGAGCACCAACAACACACACATGACTCATATAGACAATGGCTTGACTTGGACCCGCACTTTACACCGAGCTCTCTACGGATGAGGTGGTGAGGAGGCAATCTTCCTTGACTTGGGGTAGCATATGAGGGTAGTACTTCTAGGCGGGACCTCTCTTGTTCTTATAGTGAAGGAAGTGCATCTCAACTTGGTCTGGTTGCCATGAGGTCTAACGACAGGAGTTGTGGGTTGCAATAATGCTTCAAAAGAGGGATAGTCTACTAGCTCAAGAGGAAAAACTCCTTATGTATATATGTTGCACTTTGTAGATATGTTGTACAGATGCACATCGAAAAAAATGCAAAAAGAAAATAACTCCAAAAAAATGGTGGGTCTGAGAGAAAATGATAATCCCATCGGAGTGTATATAGTGCAATAAGCAAAGCTTGAGACTCATGTTCCATCTTATGAAGCTTGCAGTAGGGAGACTTAGCTACACTGGTTGAGCTCCCAGGTATACATGGCTACACTGGCCATGGTCCATTCTCTTCTTCCCCCTCTTCTTGAGCCGGTTGTACTTGAACTTAGAAGGGAACCCCGCTCCTCGAGGAAAGAGTGGCCAGACTAGGGTCATAGAGTTACCTTGTTGGGGAGGGTTGTCATTTTGCTACTTCTGAGGTGGAGAGCTATACCTCACTTACACTGTACAAGGAAAGATTCATGATCTTCAGGGTTTGTGTATGTAGACTTGTTCTGATCTGGATTATTGAGGAGTCTTGACTATAGATTAGTGGATCTTAGAGGCTGTTAAGTTTTAAACCTAAGTCCAAATAAGGTTCCGATACATTAATAATCCAAAGAACTTATCGAGCTCCATATTTCAATTTAATGAAGGCAAGTTTAATAATCAGCATTGATCCATGCATTTCTCCTCTTTTTCACTTCTTTTTCAAATAAGTGTTTGCTAAGGGACTAGCAAAGTTAAGTATAGGGGTTGATGAATACCCGTTCATCACTCTTTATTCTTTTATTTTAGCTACAAAACCCTTGCAAAACATCATGTAGATATGTGTAAATATCATAAATTGTCAAAATGCATGCATTGTGTAAATAACAATAATTAGCATGTTTTTTTGCATAAATAAAAGAATAAAGAAATAAAAGAAAAAGAGGTAAATATTTAGAATAAATATTGAGTGACCTAATCCCAAGGGAGGGCTCAACATGGGCCTGACCGCAAACGAAACCAAGTAGAGGGAGATAGGGTCAATCACACTTGTAAATATACCTATGTATATAAATAATATTATTTTCCTCTAATAAAAATCAAAAGTGTTTCTCATATTTTGTACATACTTATAAAAATAAAATTAAAATAAAATGGGAAAAACAAAAGAAAAATAAAAATAAATAAAACCTCTCTCATCAGTGTATATAGACCATGTATATAGAATAACATACCTATTTATTTTCTCCTTGTAAATAATTAATAAAAATCCAATAAAAATATTTCTATATTCCATATTTCATGGTGTGAATAAAAAATAAAAATCAGAAAAATAAAAATAAAATAATAAGAGAAAGAATAAAATCCATTTCTCACCTTGTACATATACCATGTAAATATGTATATATACCTATTTATTTAACTAATGTAAATAAATGATAAAAATAAAATAAAAATATTTTTTTATTCCAAATTTTATGTTATAAATAAATAAAATATAAAATTGGAATAATTGAATAAAAATAAACTATTGAAAATAAAAATAAAAAATACATATATGTATATACCTATATATAATAATAATATAATGTAAATACATTATTTATTTTTCAAAAAAATAAATAAAAATCACTAAAAAATAATTTAAAAATAAGAAGCATTTTTCATGTTTAAACTTTTTCAAAATAAAGTCATTTAATATTTTTTATTGAATTTCTAAATAATTTATAAATGGCGGCCTATGATTGGTCCACGGGGGATTGTTGACCCCCGGTCAACTCTCCCCCGCGGACCTCTTTCACGCGGATCCTACGTTCGACCCGACTTCTCAAATTTTTCCTCGCTCGATCCGACCTCCATTTATCCAAATCCCGGGCGCCATTTGACCCTTGTTGATCCGAGACCCTCGCCCGGAGTATTGCCTTGGGATCCGTGCTCCGAGCAACCCTGCCCGACTCCATTTAGCCGGACCCCTGGCACTATATAGGTTCTCCTCCGCCGCACAATTCAGGTCATCTTTGGCTACGCCTTCCCATCCCAGGATCTCCATTGCCTTCCCTAGAGTGACAGCTAGCCGAGGGCCGTGTCGCTGTGAGGAGGAGGAGCCTCCAGCCACTGATCCGGCGAGCTCATCGCCGTGCGCCGACGCGAGGTGCGCCTAGCCTCGGACCCCGACGTTTCCTTGAGGCAAAGACCCCCAGAGCTTCTCCAGCTCATCCCCAGTCGACTTCAGCCACTAGGTAACATCGATAACCTCTAGCTTCGCTTAATTTCGATTCACGCCCATTTGCGCCGCCGGCTTTCACCGACCGATTCCCATCGCCCCGATCATCCATTTGCCTATCTGACCCGACTACCATCTCCGTCAGACTTCTCGCCACATTCTGCACCCATCCGATCATCCTAACTCGTCTCGGAGCAGGAAGCCCGGTCCTCCTCCTCCGTCGCTAACCAGAGGACCACGCCGCGACCCATCTGACCACCCATTTAACCCCTAACCAGGTTGAGGCAATTTTCCCTCGACCTAGGAGTTCTCCTGTGCCATTTTGCATGTCAATGCGACTCATCTGAGGGTCCGCACATTCAAACACAGGAGCTTGGCTCCTCCACCGTCTCCAGAGCTCCCCGGAGCTTCTTGGCCTCATCGGAGGCATCCACCAGCTGCGGAAGACTCTGAGCTTCATTTCGCCGATCTCAGTAGCCCAGGAGAAGGTCCCATGCGCCCGTAGCGAGCCGGCGAAGTTCGCCGGCGGTCAGTTCCTCCAGGACCTTCAGTTGTCGTCCGATCAGCCCCGTCGCTCCAGATTTGATCATCGTCGTCCATCTGCGGAGCTTCAGCCACCGTCTGATTCTTCTGGGGCTTGATCAGGACCGTCCATCTAAGGAAGAGGTGCCCTCGCTTCTCAGCCGTCAGATCAGCACGTGGCACCCCCTCGTCCATCCGATAATAATAGGGGTAATTTTCCCTTAGGCCCCTATCTTTTTGTTTTTGCTATTTAGTCATGTAAATATTTTTATACATTGTTTTTAATTAGGTTAAATTGCACTGTGGACCTTCATGTTTCTTCTATTCGCAACTTAGTCCCTGTTTATATGGTCACGTGCATCGACACATGAGGTTTTGGAATATTTGCACTTTTTATCATGTGTTTCATGTGCGTTATTGTTTGATATTTTATAAATAGGAATTACAACCATACCCCTCCGTGCCTGAACCACGTGCCTTGCGCGTGCATTTGTGGACTTTTTGCATAAGGACCCCTGCATTTTATTTGCTTGTTATTGTTTGGTCTCTGGAAATATTTTTCTTTGCATTTAGGTCCCTGATTATTGTGTGCCTTATATTTATTAAATAAAATAGCAAATTAAACGCAAATTAGGTGAAATTTGGTTATGTGGCTCCTGCCACAGTGTAAAAATTTCTCTAAGTTTTTGGGACTTTTTTTAGGTGTTTTATTATTTTTAAAAATTCAAAAACAGCAATTTTTGCTACTGTTTGTCTTAGAAAATCAAAGAAAAATATAAAAACTATTTTAAAAATTCTAAAAAAATTAGCAATAGTTAGTTTTAGTGTATTTTAGCATCTGTGAAGTTTTTGTGCTTTTTGGATTTATAAAAACCAAAAAAATTAAAAAACACTAAAAACCTTATATAAATTCTAAAAAATTCTATAAAAATCAAAAAATACAAACTCTTTTCCTGTAGCTTAGTTTTTGTTTATAGTTTTCATAAAAATTGTCTCTAAATTTTTATAGTTCCACTTTTTATTTTTAATGGATCTTTCAAGTCTGGCTGCACAGTAGCCTTCATTTTTCCTCTTTCTTGATTTTTAGAAAATCGTATAAAAATTGAAAAATTCTGAAAAATTCACCAAAAACACTTAAAAACCTAAAAAAACATAAAAACATTTTTATTAGAATTTTCTGTGCTTTTTTGAGTGTTTTTAATAATTGTTGAAGTTGCTTGTTTTTACATTTCCTTATAAAATCAAAAACACAAAAACATTTAAAATTTATTAAAATCCACAAAAAAAAATTCTCCTTTGTTTTTCGATTATGACTACTTCGTAGGCCACAAGGCCAACTCGTGCTGCCTGAGTATGATCATGGTCGCTATACCAGGTTAATAAAAGTAGCGAGGACCGCTTATTGACTTTCTTGATTTTATTTTTGATTTGGTGGTTCTACTTTTTTTTTCTTGATCGACCGATTCAGCTCGATCCGGGTCGCAACGACCCGAGTGTGATTATTTTTACCTAGCTTGGATCTTGAGTGTTTTGAAATTTTTCGGTCATCACCTACAATTGGTGCTCACCGAAATGCTAATGAGCCCTATGCGCGTTGGATAAAAATCCTCTATATATAGGGGGCAGGGAGCCTGCACCCTGGGGTATAGGAAACTCCCTGCACCCACCCCATTTTTCGTTTATTTTGATTTTTTTCTTTGAATTAAAACATGGGGGATTTACTTAATAAGTTTAGGGGAATATGTGTTTCAAATTCCATACAAAATAAACATTCCTAACACGTTCATCTAGATAGGGTTGATTTCAACAATTCTGAGACCATTAAAATTGAGTAGTCTTGATGGAGATGATGGAAGTATCAAATTAAGTTGAATTTGGAATGACAACATGGTGATCTAAATCTCCCAAGGTTTAATTTCAAAAAAAATAGAAAATAATGAAAAATTAGGCCGGGTGTAGGGAGTTTCCTACACCTGTCGGTGTAGGGTCCTTTTTCCCTAAAAAGGAGTATGCTCCCTAGGAGAAGCCAACGGGGCTGCTCCCACCCCTATTTTCCCCCTATTTTTTATCTTTTTTGAAAAATAAAAATGTATATATTCATCACTATATCCCTCTAACATTCTATTAAAATTTCATCAGAAACAGAGACATCTAAGCCCTCCATCCAGACGTCATTTTTTTAACGGTCGCAGGATTTTTTTTAAATCGACCATGTTTGGATGCAGGCCGTAGGAGTCTCTGTTTCTGACGAAATTTTAATAGAATGTTAGAGGGATATAGTGATGAATATCCAATTTTTTATTTTCCAAAAAAATAAAAAAAATTGGCAGAAAATGGGGGGGTGGGAGCAACCCCATTTACATGGCTGCCTCGCCCCATTTTTCATCAAATTTTTTATCTTTTTTTAAAAATATCGCTATGTATATTCATCATTATATTCCTCTTATATGTCATTCGAATTTCGTTAGAAACAGAGACTCCTACGGCCTCCATCCAAACAGGGTCGATTTAAAAAAATCCCGCAACCGTTAAAAATTATGTCTAGATGGAGGTCGTAGGAGTCTCTGTTTTAAACGAAATTCGAATAACATATAGAAGGGATATAGGGATGAACATACATGGTAATATTTTTTCCAAAAAAATAAAAAAATTATGAAACATGGGGTGGGGGCAGCCCCATTTTTCCCTATACATATAGGGTAAAATGGGGCTGCCCCCATGGAGGGAGCTAACTTGGCTCCCCGCACCATTTCGTCCATTTTTTTAAATTTCTTTCATGGATTTTCATTAATATATGCTTATATTATTTCATTAAAGTTTCAGGTGAAACAGAGACTCTTACAGCATCCATCCAGAAGGATCGTTTTTTAGCAATTCTGTTACCGTTAAAAAATGACTGTCTGGATGGAAGCCGTAGGAGTCTCCGTTTTGCACAACATTTTAGTGACAAAATATAGGGTTATAATGATGAAATTCCATGGAAGAAATTTTCGAAAAAACATAAAAAAATCATGACGCGAAGGGAGCCAAGTTAGCTCCCCCCAGGGAGCAACCCCATTTAACCCATATATATATATATATATATATATATATATATATATATATATATATATATATATAATATATATGGGTTAAAGGAGGCTACTCCCTGGGTGTAGCCAATTGGCTACTCCCACCTTTATTTTCCCCTATTTTTTTATTTTTTTGGAAAATAAAAATATATAAATTCATAACTATATCCCCCGAACATGTCATTCCAATTTCGTCAGAAACAGAGACTCATAATGCCCTCCATCTGAAGGGGGTCAATTTCAGCAATTCTGAGACCGTTAAAATTTGACAGTCTTGATGGAGGGGATTGAAGTCTCGAATTAAGTTGAATTTTGAATGACACCATGGTGACATATTGTGATCTAAATTCCAATAGGTTTCATTTCAGAAAAATAAAAAAAAAATACATGGAAAAAGGGGTGGGAGCATGTAAGTTGGCTACAAACAGGGAGCATACTCCCTTTTCCCTATATATATATATATATATATAGGGTAAAATGGGGCTGCCCCCAGGGAGTAGCCAACTTGGCTACTCCCACCCCTATTTTTCCCTCATTTTTTTATTTTTTTAGAAAATAAAAATTTGTATATTCATCATTATATCCCTCCCACATTCTATTAAAATTTCATCAGAACAGAGACTCCTAAGCCCTCCATCCAGACGTCATTTTTTTAACGGTCGAAGGATTTTTTAAATCGACCATGTTTAGATGGAGGCCGTAGGAGTCTCTGTTTCTGACGAAATTTTAATAGAATGTGAGAGGGATATAATGATGAATATACAAATTTTTATTTTCCAAAAAATAAAAAAATGAAGGAAAAATAGGGGTGGGAGTAGCCAAGTTGGTTACTCCCTGGGGGCAGCCCCATTTACCTCATATATATATATATATATATATATTATATATATATATATATATATATATATATAGAGTGGCGATCCTGTGAGATGGTGAGATGGGTAATCTCAACCACCCATTTTACCATCGTTCACGACATGAAACCTGGGGGGATTTAGATCACTATATACCATCATGGTGCTATTCCGAAATCAACTTAATTCAAGACTTCTATCCCCTCCTATGGCCTTAATTCAAGACCCCCTCTAGATGGACATGTTAGGGTGTTTTTTTTACTTGAAATTTGAAACACGTGTTTCACTCATTATTCTATCTAAATCCCCCAGGTTTCATATCGTGAACGATGGTAAAATGGGTGGTTGAGATTACCCATCTCACCATCTCACAGAATCCCCATCTCACAGGATCGCCACTCTATATATATATATATATGGGTTAAATGAGACTGCCCCTTGGGAGTAGCCAACTTGGCTACTCCACCCCTATTTTTCCCTCATTTTTTATTTCTTTAAAAAATAAAATTTATAAATTCATCACTAAATCCCTCTAACATTCTATTAAAATTTCGTAAGAAACAGAGACTCCTAGCCCTCCATGAAGACGTCATTTTTTAACGATCGCAGGATTTTTTAAATCGACCATGTTTGAATGAAGGCCATAGGAGTCTCTATTTCTGACGAAATTTAATAGAATGTTAGAGGGATATAGTGATGAATATACAATTTGTTTTCCAAAGAAATAAAAAATGAGGGAAATAGGGGTAGGAGTAGCCAAGTTGGCTACTCCCAGGGGGCAGCCCCATTTTATCCTATACATATATATATATATGGGTAAAATGGGGCTGCCCCCAGGGGGAAGCTAACTTAGCTACCCCCGCCCCATTTTCTCCATGTTTTTTATTTTTTTTGAAATTTCTTCCGTGAATATTCATCACTATATCCCTACATTGTGTCATTAAAATTTCGTGTGAAACAGAGACTCTACGGCCTTCATCCAGACAGTCATTTTTTTAACGGTCATAGGATTTTTTAAATCGACCCCGTCTGGATGGAGGTCGTAGGAGTCTCTGTTTTGTATGAAATTTTAAATACATAATATAGGGATATAATAATGAATTTACATGTTTTTTATTTTCAAAAAAATAAAAAAATATGGATAAAATAAGGCGGGGGAGCTAAGTTAGCTCCCCCTAGGGGCATACACATTTTACCATATATATATGGATTTAATGGGGCTACCTCCTGTGACAGCCAACATGGCTGCCTCGTCCCCTTATTTCGATGTTTTTTTATTTTTTTTCGAAAAATATCGCCATGTATACTCATCCATATATCCCTTCTATATTTCATTCGAATTTCGTCAGAAGCAGAGACTCCTACGCCCTCCATCGAGATGGTGTCGATTTAAAAATCAAATTGCGTTATAAAATAACTGTCTGGATGGAGGCCGTAGGAGTCTATGTTTCTGACAAAATTCGAATCGCATATAGGAGGGACATAGGAATGAATATACATGGCGATATTTTCTGAAAAAAATAAAAAAATACCGAAAATGAGCGAGGGCAGCCCCCATTAACCTATATATATGGAAAAAATGGGCTGCCCCATCCCCATTTTTCGTCAAATTTTTTATTTTTTTTGAAAAATATCACCATGTATATTCATCCTTATATCCCTCCTATATGTCATTCAAATTTCCTCAGAAAAAGAGACTCTTACGGCCTCCATCGATAAGTGTCGATTTAAAAAATCACGTTACCGTTAAAAAAATGATTGTCTGGATGGAGGCCGTATGAGTTTCTCCTTTTGACAAAATTCGAATGACATATAGGAGGGATACATGGATGAATATAATGGTGTTATTTTAAAAAAAAAATTGCGAAAATAAGGTGGGGGCAACCATTTTGGCAGCCACATATAACCATATATATATAGAGGTAAATGGGGCTGCCCCCAGGGAGTAGCCAACTTGGCTACTCCCACCCCTATTTTTCCCTCATTTTTTATTTTTTTGGAAAATAAAAATTTGTATATTCATCATTATATCCCCTCTCACATTCTATTAAAATTTCGTCAGAAACAGAGACTCCTACGACCTCCATCCAAACATGGTCGATTTAAAAAATCCTGCGACCATTAAAAAAATGACGTCTGGATGGAGGGCTTAGGAGTCTCTGTTTCTGATGAAATTTTAATAGAATGTGGGAGGGATACAATGATGAATATACAAATTTTTATTTTCCAAAAAAATAAAAAATGAGGGAAAAATAGGGGTGGGAGTAGCCAAGTTGGCTACTCCCTGGGGGCAGCCCCATTTTACCCATATATATAAATATTTATATATATAAGAAACTTCAAATGAGGCGCAATTTCACCATATATATGGTGAGTCACCCTTAATTTAGGCATCTTCCTAATATATTTTACAATTTCTTTTTTGATACATATAACAATAAATATTAACACAATATGTATAGTGAAATAAAATTATAAAAATAATATTATATTGGATAGAAATGTTAATTTAAATTTGGATGCTATATTGTACAAAATTCATTTTTCTACAAGGTACAGTTTATACTTTACAAAACCGTTATAGAGTTTTTACTAAATTCAGGGTGGCCTTTACAATTTCAGAAAAGCCCCACCTCATTTGAAAGGTCCCATAAATATATATATATATATATATATGAGAAACTTTAAATGAGGCGGGGTCTCATCATATATATGGTAAGCCACCCTCAATTTAGGCATCTTTCCAATATATTTTACAATTTCTTGTTTCATATATATAACAATAAATATTAACACAACATGTATAGTGAAATAAAATTATAAAATATTATTATATTGGATGGAAATGTTAATTTTAAATTTGGATGCTATATTTTACAAAATTCATATCTTTACAATCTGCAGTTTATACTTTTACAAAATTGTTATAGAGTTTTACTAAATTCACAGTGACGTTTATAATTTCAGAAAAGCCCATACCTCATTTGAAAGGTCTCATATATATATATATATATATATACATATATATATATACATATATATATATATGGGTTAAATGGGGTTGCCCCCATAAGGAGAGCTAACTTGGCTCCCCCCGTGCTATTTCGTCTTATTTTTTATTTTTTTTTTGAAAATATCTTCCGTGAATATTCATCATTATATCCCTATATTATGCTATTAAAATTTCGTGCGAACAGATACTCCTACGACCTCCATCCAGACAGACATTTTTTAACGGTAATAGAATTGCTAAAAACGACCCTTCTGGATGGAGGCTGTAGGAGCCTTTGTTTCGCGTGAAATTTGAATAACATAATATAGGGATATATTGATGAAAATCTACGGAAGAGATTTTGAAAAAATAAAAAAGGGACGAAATGACGCGGGAGAGATAAGTTAGCTCCCCCCATGGGGGTAGCCCATTTTACCCTATATATATAGATAAATGGGGCTGCCCCCTAGGGAAGCTAACTTAGCTCCCCCGCCCCATTTTCATCATTTTTTAATTTTTTTTAAAATTTCTTCCATTAATATTCATTACTATATCCCTATATTATGCTATTCAAATTTCGTACGAAACAGAGACTCCTACGGCCACCATCCAGACAGTAATTTTTTAACGGTAACAGGATTTTTTAAATCGACCCCATTTGGATGGAGGACGTAGGAGTCTCTGTTTCACATGAAATTTTAATGACATAATATAGGAATTTAATAATGAATTTAGACGATTTTAGATTTCAAAAAAAATAAATTTTTTTTATAAAAGGGGGGAGCTAAGTTAGCTCCCCCTAGGGGGCATACACATTTTCCCATATATATAGGGGAAAATGGGGCTGCCCCCATCCCATTTTTATAAAATTTTTTTATTTTTTGGGAAAATGTCACTATGTATATTCATCAATATATCCCTCATATATGTCATTCGAATTTCGTCAGAAACAAAGACTCCTACGGCCTCCATCCAGACGTCATTTCTTTAACGGTCGCAGGATTTTTTAAATCGACCATGTCTGGATGGAAGCCGTAGGAGTCTCTGTTTCTAACGAAATTCGAATGGCATATAGGAAGGATATAGGGATGAATATACATGGAGATATTTTAAAAAAATAAAAAAAATTGAAAAAAAATGAAGCGGGGCAGCAATGTGGGCAGCCCCATCAACCCCATACACACACACATACATACATACATACATGGGTAAAATGGGGTTGCCCCCATGGGGGGTGCTAACTTGGCTCCCCCGCCCCATTTCGCCCGGTTTTTTATTTTTTTAAAAAAAATCATGGATTTTCATTAATATATTCCTATATTATGTCATTAAAATTTCACGTGAAACTGAGACTCCTACGGCCTTCATCCGTACGTGGTCATTTTTAACAATTCTGTTACCGTTAAAAAATGATTGTCTGGATGGAGGCCGTATAAATCTCTGCTTCATACGAAATTTTAATAACATAATATAGGGATATAGTAATGAAATTTCATGTAAGAAATTTTCAAAAAAAAACAGACGATATGGGGGTGGGGGAGCCAAGTTAGCTCCCCCAGGGAGTAGTCCCATTTAACCCTACATACATACATATATATGGATTTAATGGGGTTGCCCCTTGGGGGCAGCCAACATGGCTGCCCCATTCCTTAATTTCGACATTTTTTTCAAAAAATATCGCCATGTATATTCATCCCTATATCTCTCCTATATGTCCGAATTTCGTCAGAAATAGAGACTCCTACGGCCTTGATAACCGGCCCGAATGACTAAGGTAAAGGTATAGAAATGGTCGTTGCGACCTCAATCAATCAGACTAGGTATATCAAGAAAAATCAACCACTCAAAACATGTAAAATCAATCAAGCACAAAAGAGAGTGGTCTCGCTATGAGATTAACCTGGTATAGCACCCAGGGTCGAACACAAGGAGCACGGGTTGGCCTAGGGCCTACGAAGTAGTAAAAAGAAAATAAAATAAAAGAAAAGTATTTTTAGTGGTTTTTTAATAATTTTTATATTTTTTTGGATTTTTAAAATGTGAAGAAAATAAAAGAAAGTAAAGACAAGCACACTTTAGCTAATTATCAAATATGTCAAAAATCAAGCAAAAATTCAAACAAAAATATTTTTATGTTTTTTAGGTTTTTAAGTGTTTTTGGTGAATTTTTGGGATTTTTCTAAGGTGTATTTTATTTTCTAAAAATCAAACAGTACTAAAAAGACAAGGTACTGTCCAGCCAGGCCCAAAACCCAAAGATAAAATATCTAGGGATCTCAGAGGGACCTGGAAGTAATTTTCCTGTATACTAGAGAAAATAAGGAAAATTTGAGCACCAAAATTATTGTTTTTGGGTTTTTAGATTATTTACTATGATTTTTATGAGTTTTGAGGTATTTTTGAATTTTAGGGTTTTTAAGCAATGAAAAATAGCCAAAATTGGCTAGAAAATCAAAACACACAAAAGAAACAGTACCTAATTTTTATGGAATTTTTGGGGGTGTTTTTATATTTTTTTTGGGATTTTTAATTCTAGACAGTAGCTAAAATAGAGGTTTTTGAATTTTTAAAAATAACAAATAAAATAAAAAATGTCCTCAAAAATTCTCAAAAATTCTACAACATGGCAGGAGCCATGTGTCAAATTTTCATCGAATTTGGAGGTGATTTGATATTTTATTCAAAAATCCAAAGGGGGCACTGTGCACAGGGACTTAAGTGCAAATACCCGAAGTTCTGGGGGTCCAGGTGCAATTTTCCCAGCAAGTCACGCGCGTGGCGCGTGCCTGGGCACTCAGGGACCTTCTGGTAATAAAAACAAGTCCTAGGACCTTTTGGTAACTCGTACCAAAAAGTCCAGGGGCTGTTATGCAAATAACCCACTAAAAGGCGCACATGCGGAATTAAAACACTCACAGGGGCATATATGCAATTACCAGAAAGTTTCTATTCATTCAAAAAAGCAAAGCAACCAGAACTACAGGATAAGAGTTGCAAATAAACCAAAACTACACGTGACGAAGCACGTGGCTCACACATACAGGGGCATAAATGCAAATATTAACAAGCACGGGGTCCAATGTGCAATTAACCCTACGTAAATAAAAGGCCTAAAATATTTACAGGACTGACACGTAAAACATAAACTCAGAGGGGGCCTAAGGTAATTTACCCCTTTATTACGTCGTCGGCTGGATGGTGGACGCGTGGCGGATCTAACGGTGCTGGTGAATGGCGCCTCTCTCTCCTTCCGCACGTGGGCCGATCGACGGAGCAGAGGAGGGCACGTGGACGATCGAACGGCTGGCGAGTGCTGGTGCCTCTCTCTCTGCTCTGACGGTCTCGATCAACCCTCGAGATGATCAATGGTGACTGCTCCTCCTGGAATGGACGGACGGGATGCGAACTGGGGAGCTGCGGGTGATCGGACGGTGCTCGAGGACCTTCGAAGAACAGGTGGCCGGCGAGTTTCGCCGGCCTCGTGCGCGTGCTGTGGTCCTCCTCAGCTGCCTCTGAAGATCGGAGAAGGTCGGCGATGACGTCCCGCAGCTGGTGGTGCCCTCCGATGGCCCAGCCGAGCCCTGGAGGGGCTCCGGCGAGGTCAGAAGAGGGAAGCTCCTGGCCTAGATGTGGGGAAGCCTCAGATGGCTCCCCCTGGACCTGCAAAGTAGCTCAAGAGCTTCGCGGGTCGAGGGCAAAGTGCCTCGACCCGAGGAAGCGGCGTGAGGGTGGACGATGCGTCGGGATGAGCGAGCTCCGGCGAGCGAAGGACGGTGGAGCTCGAACCCCAGCTCCTGTGCGAGCTGGGTTGAACGAAGGGGCGAAGAATGTGCGCGGAGGGATGGCGATGGTGAGCGTGGGTTCCGATGATCGAAAAGGTACGCGATATAGCCGGAATCGACGGAACTCGGCGGAACTACGATTTGGGGGAAACAATAAATTAAGCGAAATAGGGAAGCTAGAAGGTTACCTGGGCGGTGTGGTAGACTGTGCTGTTGCTGAGGTAGCTCCTGGTCGTTGCCTCGAAGGTCGTCAAGGCCTGAGGCTCGAGCTCCTGCACTGGGCGGAGCACGGCGGCGCTACGTCGCCGGATCAGTGGTCCGGCCACCCCCTCCTCACTGCGACAAGGGCAATCGCGAGCTGTCACCTCAGGGATCGCTATGGAGGTCACGGAATTAAGGGTGGAGAGACAAAGATGGAAATGAAGTGTGGCGGAGCTCAGATTTTATATGATGGAAGGTCCGGAAAGAAGGGGTCGGTCCGGCTCGATGGAGCACGGACCCCTAGGCAAGGTGTCGGGCGAGGTTCCCGGATGCATTGGGAATGATCGGAGCTCGAGATTTGCGGATTTGGAGGCCGGGGTCGTGACGCGAAAAATCGGGGAAGTCGGGTCGGGCGTCACGACCCGTGTGAAGTGGTCCACAGGGGGGAGTTGACCGGGCGGTCAACAACCCCCGTGGACCAATGGGAATCAGCCATGTCAGAAAAGATTTGGAAATTGAATTAAAAATAACAAATGGCCGATTTAATTAAAACTCAAAACATAAAATATTTTTATTTTAATTTTTCCTATTTTTTGGTGATTTTTAATTAGTTTTTCAAAATAAAAATAAGGTATTTACATAATAGGGCTATATATAGGTATATATACAATATAGGGTTTTAATTTTTGATTTTTTAATTAGTTATTTTTATACATTTTTATTCCTATTTTATATTTTATTTATTTATAGAATAAAATGAGGAATAAAAGGATATTTTTATTTGATTTTTATTATTTATATACATAGGTAAAATAAATAGTTATATACAACTATGTACATGGCATATGTACAATATATTTTTGTAATTTTAATTTTGTTATTTTTATTTGATTTTTGTTTTGTTTCTTTTTATTTATTTTATTTACAATATATAGCATGGAATATTTACAAAACGTTTTGAAAATAAATAAATTTATTTACAAGGTTAAATACATAAAGATGATGGTCTATGCACATGGTGAAAGGTCATTTTTGAGTTTTTGATTTTTAAATTTTTATTTTTTTTTTAATAGTTTCTAAATATATACAAAATATGTACAAGCATATTTTTGGATGAGGAAAATATAATTTATTTATTTATATGGATATTTACACTAGAGCCCCTATCTCCCTCTACTTTGACTTTTATGCGGTCAGGCCCATGCTGAGCCCTCCCTTGGGTTAGGTTGCTCAATATTTATTCTAAATATTTCCCTCTTTTTCTTTTTCATCTTTATTCTTTTATTTTTGCACAAAAACATGCTAATTATATATTTTTACAAGATGCATGCTTTTGCTAATTATTCCTATTTACAAGTATCTACATGCATTTGCATAGGTTTTTGTAGCTAAAATATAAGAATAAAGAGTGATGAATGGGTATTCATCACCCACCTATACTATACTTTGCTAGTCCCTTAGCAAACACTTATTTGAAAAAGAAGTGAAAAAGAAGAAAGAAAAAGAAAAAGAGAATGTACATGGATCAAGGTTGATTATTAAACTTGTCTTCATTAAATTGAGGTATGGAGCTTAATCAGATCTTTGGATTATTGATGTGTCGGAACCTTATTTAGACTTAAGCTCAAAACCTAACAGCTTCTAAGTTCCACTAATCTATAATCAAGACTCCTCAATGCTCCAGATCAGAACAAGCCATCAACCACAAACCCTGAAGACCATGAATCTTTCCTTGTCCTGTGAATGTGAAGTCTAAGCTCTCCACCTCAGAAATGGCAACTTGACAACCCTCCCCAACAAGGTAACTCTATGACCTCAATCTGGCCACTCTTTCCTCGAGGAGCGGGGTATTCCCTTCTAAGTTCAAGTACAACCGGCTCAAGAAGAGGGGGAAGAAGAGAATGGGTCAAGGCCAGTGTAGCCAAGTACCCTTGGGAGCTTGACCAGTGTAGCCAAGTCTCCCTGCTGCAAGCTACAACAGGTGGATCATGAAACCAAGCTTTGCTTATTGCACTTATATACATACTCCGGTGGGATTATCATTTTCTCTCAGACCCACCACTTTTTTGGAGTTCTTTTCTTTCTCTTTTTTTTTTCAAGTGCATATGTACAACATATACATGTGCAGCATATATACAAGGAGTTTTTCCTCTTGAGCCAGTAGACTATCCCTCTTTTGAAGCTTTATTGCAACCCACAACTCCCGTCGTTAGACCTCATGGCAACCAGACCAAGTTGAGACGCACTTCCTTCACTATAAGAAGAAGAGAGGTTCCGCCTAGAAGTACTACCCTCATATGCTACCCCAAGTCAAGGAAGACTGCCTCCTCACCACCTCATCCGTAGAGAGCTCGGTGCATAGTGCGGTTGTCCAAGTAAAGCCATAATCTATATGAGTCATGTGTTGTTGTTAAGTGCTCTACTTAGGCTCATTGAGATGACATGTGATCATAGCCTAGTGGACTCAAAGAATTAAGTCCCCATGGACCTGAAAAGCCTTAAACCTAAGTCCTATAAGGTTCCTCTTAGAATTAGGTGGATTAAGATCTTAATCAAGCTCCATTTCTCAATTTGATTCCAGGCTAGTTTAAATGTCAACTATCATCCCAGAAAAACTATATACATATGTACAAAAAGATGCATATTTACACAATATTTTACAATTATGCAAAATTTTTGAAAAATGTTTTGAAATCATGAATGATGATGCATGAAGTGCAGGTTTTGCAAAAAGATATTTACACACATTTACACGAGATTTTTGCAAACTTTTTGATTTTCAAAACATTTTGGAAAAATTTTGTACTATATACATAATTTTGATACAAAAATATTTACACAAGCTTTACACAAAAGATCTTTGAAATCATTTTTACAAAAATAATTTGTACACTAGCTATGTATGTGCAAATAAAAGAAGATTATGTACATGAAAATTTTTTTAATTTTTGTGGTTTTTAGCCATTTTTATTTATTAACACACTCACACAAAGTACGAGTTATGGCTAAAGTATATATGAAATATATACACACCCCCCTATACTTAGCTCGAACGATGTCCTCAGAGTCAAGAGCGATGAAGAAGACATAACTCGTGCTATGTATAGGGAAGTGAAAAGGAAGGCTATACAAAAGGAAATGAAAAGTCAAGAGGATCTCGGGTCTTCCCCCTATACTTAGGATCAAATAATCCTAAATATAGTAGGTTGTACACGAAGGGAAAACCGAGTGGGAGAATGTACAGGGTCTACCCCCCTATACTTAGGGTGAAATGCTCCTAAGTATAGGCAGCAAAACAGGGGTAGACAGAAGCAAAAGAAATACCCAAAAGGTCTCACATTCCCCCTATACTTAGGGTAAAGTGCACCCTAAGTATAGCATAATCACAAGATGGGGAAGGGGATGTGGGACTAAGGAATGTGATGATATGGACATCTGGATCTATATACAGCGGAAGATCAGTGAAACTCAGGCGTGAGATGCATTAGATGTGAGTCAAAGACCACATCTCACGCAAAATGAATAGGGGCAATATCAACGACCCGCGGCTCATGATCTAGAAATGGTTTGAGCCGCTGGCCGTTCACTCGGAAGGTACTCTCAGAAGACAACTCAGATATGTCGATGCTACCGTTGTCGTGTACCTTCCTAACCAGATAAGGTCCCTTCCATTTGCTCTGTAGCTTCCCTGGAAATAATCTAAGCCTCGCATCAAACAGCCATACTCTCTGTCCAATCTCAAAATGTTTGTGGCTGATATGAGAATCATGCCACTCCTTGACTTTCTCCTTGTAATGTAGGCTGCTTGAGAAAGCTGCATCTCTAAACTCCTCCAGGGCAGCTAACTCTGCCCTCCTCTGGTCTCCCATACCATCTGGATCCATGATAATATCTGTGACTGCCCAAAGTGACTTGTGCCTCAGCTCAACAGGTAAATGGCATGGCTTGCCATATACGAGGCGAAAGGGAGATGTGCCCAAAGGTGTCTTGAAAGACGTCCTATATGCCCACAAGACCGAGTCCAAAAGCTGTGACCAATCCTTTCGGTCAGGGCGGACGACTTTCTGCAGAATAGTCTTAATCTCCCTATTCGACACTTCGGCTAGACCATTCGTCTGTGGATGGTACGGTGTAGCAACACGATGATCTATGCCGAACTCGTTAGCAAGTGCCTTCACCTGGTCGTTGATGAAGTGAGATCCCCATCAGAAATAAGAACTCGTGGAACCCTGAACCGTGTGATGATATGCTTCCTCAAAAATCTGCAAACTGTCCTCGCATCAGCGGCTCGGGCGGGGATAGCCTCCACCCAACGACTCACATAGTCTACGGCCAACAGAATGTACTCAAATCCCTGACTTTTAGGGAATGGACCCATGAAATCGATGCCCCATGCGTCAAAAACCTCACAGAAGTGAATGGGCTGCATCGGCATCATATCACGCTGTCCACAAGTGACCATCCTCTGACAGTCAGTACACCTCTTCACGAACTCATCTGAGTCCTTGAAGAGGGTAGGCCACCACAAGCCGGATTGGAGCACTTTCTGTGCCGTTCTCCTCCCCAGAATGATGTCCTCCTGCCTCAAGCTTATGGCAGTAAGTGAGGACACTATGGTGTTCCTCCTGAGGAATACACCGACGCCAGATGCTATCCCCTCCCTCGTGGTAAAGGATGGGATCCTCCCAATGGTAAGACTTGGCCTTCGCAAGGAAGGTCTCAAGCCTCTGTCTGGGCCAATCTTGTGGGACTTTCCCAACAACGAGAAAGTTCACAATATCGGCGTACCATGGGAGTGAGGCGATAGCAAGGATCGCCTCATCTGGGAAGGTATCTCTAATAGGATCAATCTGCTCAGAATCCTCAGGCTGCTCTAATCGGGAGAGATGATCCGCCACCACATTCTTGACTCCAGGCTTATCCTTAATCTCAATGTCGAATTCCTGGAGTAGAAGGATCCATCTAGTCAGTCTGGCCTTGGCATCCTTCTTTGCCATGAGGTACCTGATGGCGGTGTGATCAGTAAACAAAGTCACTCTAGATCCGATGATATATGATCTGAACTTATCCAGGGCAAACACTACGGCTAGCATCTCCTTCTCTGTGACTGTATAATTCCGATGGGCGGAATCCAATGTGCGGCTAGCATAGTGTATAGCAAATGGTACTCCATCCCTCCTCTGTCCCAGCACTGCCCCTACGGCAAAATTGGAGGCGTCCGTCATGATCTCGAATGGGAGAGACCAATCAGGTGGCTGAAGGACAGGAGCCTCAATCACGCACTGTTGAAGAGTAGCAAACGACGAAAGACACTTGTCATCGACAAGGAACTCGGTGTCTTTCGTCAAGAGGTCGGTCAACGGTCGGGCAATCCTGCTAAAATCCTGAATGAATCTCCTGTAGAATCCAACATGCCCCAGAAATGACCGTAACTGCCTCAGATTGGACGGCGGTGCGAGTTTCCTAATGACATCAACCTTGGCCGGATCGACCTCCATGCCCCTGTTGGAGATGATGTGGCCAAGCATTGTCCCTTGAGTCACCATGAAGTGACTCTTCTCCCAAGATAGCACCAAATGATACTCAATACATCGCTGAAGTACTCGATCTAGGCAGTCAAGACAAGAATCAAATCCGTCGCCGTAGATCGAGAAATCGTCCATGAAGACCTCCAAACACTCCCCTACCATGTCCGAGAAGATCGACAGCATGCACCTCTGAAAAGTCGCAGGGGCATTGCATAGCCCAAATGGCATGCGTCGAAAATCATATGTGCCGAAGGGACAGGTAAAGGTGGTCTTCTCCTGATCCTCAGGAGCGATGGCCACTTGGTTGTAGCCCGAGTACCCATCAAGGAAGCAATAATGGCTCTTCCCTGCCAGTCTCTCAATGATCTGGTCAATAAAAGGCAGGGGGAAATGGTCCTTCTTGGTGGCTTGGTTGAGTCTCCTATAGTCAACACAAACCCTCCAAGAGGTGGGTACTCGTGTAGCGATCTCCTCTCCCGACTCACTGATCACAGTCGTGATGCCCGTCTTCTTGGGCACCACATGCAAGGGGCTGACCCACTTGGAGTCGGAAATGGGATAAATAAAACCTGCACCCCACCACTTTGATATTTCCTTCATTACAACCTCTCTCAGGTTGGGGTTCAGACGCCGCTGGAACTCACGCGACGGCTTCGCCCCATCCTCGAGATAGATATGGTGGGAGCACACTGATGGACTAATCCCATGGAGATCTGCTACGCTCCATCCGATCGCCTTGCGGTTCTTTTCAAGAACCCCCATCAAACGGGATTCCTGCTCTCCAGTCAACTCGGCGGAGATGATGACTGGGTACATCTCTGGATCGCCCGCAAGGAATCGATACTTCAGCGAAGTAGGGAGCGGCTTCAGCTTTGGAATACTGGGTGCCGGCAAATCTGGCTGTGGAAGAAACTGAGTGAAAGCTGCAAGGTCGGCCAAATCTGCCTGGGAAAGTGAAAGCGTACTCTCGCAAACTGGATCGGGGGAAGGCGGCTCAACTGCACTGTCTCTGTTCTGCTCTGCCTCTACCTCCTCCTCATCTATAGGCTCAGATGGACTCAGGTCTGGCATCTGATCATAACAATCGGCCCAATCAGACTCTGAATCCGAGGGATCTGCATCAAAATCAGTGGCATCAGTACCACCGGAAAACAAGGTGGCCTCAGCACCACCATCACTGAACATCGTGCTACGATCAAGGACCGGCTCTGCTGCCTCAATGGTATCATGAACCAGGTCTGTGCTCTCCAGACTCTCCTCTGCTATCATCTCTGCATCAGCTGTGTCTGAAAGTAAGAGGGTAGTCTGTGTCTCAATGTCTGCCCAAGCTGCCTCATCATCTGTGATCACGAAATCACAGTCCTGGTGGATGTCTGGCTCTACGTCTGTCAGCTGCTCTGAATCGGTACTCGCATCTGAGCGGGCTCTGAATCTGGCTCTATAGTCCTCGACCGTCTCTATTTGTATACTCTCGCCCTGGACGCGAAAGTACACCTTCCCGCTATCATGATCAGTCACCGCCTTGGCTGTGGCCAAGAACGGACGACCAAGGATGATGGGAGTATCGGTCACTGACTCAGGGATCTCCATGTCCAACACTACGAAGTCCACGGGGAATTGCAGGCCCTGAATCATGACGATAACGTCTCGTAATAACCCCTTCGGCCTCTTGACAGATCGATCAGCGAACTGAAGGACTGTCCTACTCTGTCGAAGAGTGCCCAACTCGAAGCGGTCGAGAAGGGCTGCCGGAAGAAGGTTGATCGACGATCCGCTATCTAGAAGAGTACGGTCGAACCACTGCTCACTAATCTGGCATCTGACATACGGGGCCCCTGAATCTGGCCTCTTGGCTGGCAGTCGGTTCTGGATCGCAAAGCACGTGGCTTTCGTCAGCACATGTATCTCTGAAGTGTGGTTCCTCCTCCTCCTCCTCCTGACTGTAGTCCTATCTCTCAAAGATCGCTGGAGAAGGGGGATGTGCTGCAAAGCCTCCTGGAGGGTCAGCTGGATATGGAATCGATCAACCATGATCTGGCTGAACTCCTCAAACTCTCTCTTTTTTGGATCATTTTTCTTCCCCTTCCCCATCTGAAGGGCTCTAGGGAAGGGGATCACTGGGTCCTTCTAAGATGAAGGACTAGGAGAAGGTCTAGACGGTTCAAGGACCGGATCCACACATACATCATGCACCACAGTGGGACCAGAAGAGAGTAAACCTTTTCCTTTATTCATAGCAGAGTTCCGAGATTCATGAACACGAGGAAAAACAACATCACTGTCTGTACAAACACCGGTGGCCTCAGTACCACCACGGGCTGGCTGCTCTGCTGCTGCTGCTGGTAGACGTCGTGCGGCATCAGTACTGCTGGCTGGCTCGGCTGAACGGGTGGCATCAGTACCACCTCCTAGGTCTGGTGAAGTGGCGGCCTCAATACCGCCGGTGGGGTCAGCATCCTTGGTGGCCTCAGTGCCACCGTCATCATCTGGAGCGGCCTCAGTACCGCTCTCCTCCTCCTCCTGTGGCGCCTCGGGATGGAGCTCAGATGAGGCGCCGCCGCCTGCTGGGGTCCTACCGCTCCTAAGTGTGACAAAATCAGCATCAAATAGATCCGAAGAAGTATCATCAAATGGATCACTAGGAGTGGCTAACTCAGTATGTACTACCTGCTCAGATTTCCTCTTGAGGTTGTTCGGATTCGGCTCTATCTGGGCTGGTATGGCGGCCTTCCCTCTCACCAGGTCCCGCATCTCCTGGCGGAACTCGTCCATCTCCCGTCGGAATGTAGCCTGCTGGTCCGTGAGGAGGCGGGCGATGTCATCCAAAGCGGGGCTCTCGTGGGAGCCCGACGGGTGGCCTCTCTGTGGGGGAGGCTGCTGGAACTGCTGTGGTGGGTAAGAGGGGTAGGATGGAGGGTGCTGCTGGTATCCCTGGTGAGCCTGCTGCTCACGTCTCCAAGGTTGTCCCTGCTGCTGATAGGGACGCGGACCGTAGGATGACTGTTGCTGATACGCTAGGGGCTGCTGCTGCGGCTGGTGCTGATCTCTCTGATGGGAGTACTGCCCTCCCTGTCCTGACGGCTGCTGCTGGGGCTGGGCACCACCACTCCCCCACCTGAATCCGGGATGGTCTCATCGGATCCCAGGCTGGGGACGGTCATACCAAATCCCGTTGACATCCATCAACGGCTCGGCATCGAAGGGGGCTGGCGGGAGTACTGCCAGAGGCTGGTCCGGCTGGTAGACCACCATCTGCATCTCTGGAGATGGTGGGGACTGGTAGGTGGGCTGCGGCTGCTGGTACGGCTCCGCCTGTACAAGGTGAACCTGTCTAGGCTGCACGTAGGTGCTGGAGCGCTGGGACGAGCTGCTGCTGCTGCCAGCGTCGCCTCGCGACTGAAAACGGGGCTGAGAAGCCGTCTGTGCCTCCTGGAGACACATGAGTTGTGTCTTCATGTCGCTCAAGATCTGTGCCATCTGCTCCATCTGCGTGATACTCTGGCACTGCTTCTTTTCGATCAGCTCCATGCGGTCCAACTTCTCGCTAATGATACCCATGTCTGCAGCTGACGACTCTGCCTGTGCTGCTGCGGCTGCAGACGAACTGGATGGACCTGCATCTACCCGTGCTATCCGCTGGTACTGCACGGGTCCTGGCTGATGTGGCTGGGTCTTCTGAGTATAGAGCCGGGTCTGGGACATCACCATATAGTTCTCTGCCATCTCCTCAAAAATGGCCCAGACCTGGTCGTGGTCCTTGGCGAAGTAGGACCCGCCACAAGAAGCATTCACCAGGCCCTGTAGCTCTGGTGACAACCCGCTGAAGAAGCTCTGCACAAGGTTCGGCTTCGTGATGTCGTGGTGCGGGCATCTGTCCAGGAGCTCTCTGAACCTCTCCCAAGCCTCGTGAAACTGCTCGTTGGGGAACATGGAGAAGTTGCTGATCAGGGCCCTCGCTGCATTCGTCCGCCCGAGTGGATAGTACTTGTTCAAGTACTCGGTGCGGAGCTGCTCCCAGGTATAAACAAATCTCCCCAAATGCTTCAGCCAGGTGGCTGCTCTATCTGCTAGTGAAAAGGGGAAGGCGATCATCCTGATCGTATCCTGGTCCACATGCCTGTCGTGGATAGTACTGCAAATAATCAGAAACTCCTGGAGGTGGAGGTGGGGCTCCTCTGTGGCAAGTCCATGAAACCGAGGAAGAATCTGCAACGTGTTCGGGGGGAACTTGAAGTCCCCCACGATAGCTGGAACCACCACCCAATGGTGCATCAGTGTAGATCCGGGGTTGTGCAACTCCCGCATCGGTCTCGGTGGTCCTCCTCCTCCTGCGGCTGCAGCCGCTGCGGCGGCGGCCGCGGCTACTGCTACTGCTGCTGCGGCTCGTGCCTGTGCCTCATCGGGCTCCTCGGGCTCGCTCTGCTGGTCTCTCTCTGCTCTGAGCCTCTCCAACTCTCTCCTCATCTCTATCATGAATGCTCCCTGATCGCGGAGCTGCTGCTGGACTGTATCGAGTGATGCGATCAGGGTGGAGTTAATCGCTCCCTGGTCTAGTACAATGTGCTCTGGTCGACGGGAGTGATCATCAGAACTGCCTGCTCCGGCCATGTCGACGTCTGCAAAATCAAACGAGCCCAACTCAGGTGCTGTCAAATGTATCAATCTCTCCTCGGGCTCGTGTCTCTCAGGAAGATCAGAAAGGGGATCGAGGGGGAACAGGGTGGAGTCGTACTCGGGCTCGGAGAGCGGGTCTGAGCTCTCGCGAGCCAACCTAGATGATGAGGTGGATGCGCCCGAAAGCGGTGCAGCCAGAGACTGCCTAAGAGACCGTCTACCCATCATCTTGATCTGGCGAGTAAGGCGGATGAGATCTGGAAAAATTATGATCTAAAAACAAACCCTCGGTTCACCAACGCAACGCGAGCTGAAGACCGTAAAAGTTCGGTCAAATTATCTTGTCAATTTTATTTTGGTGAACACACAAATATCAGAGCGCTTACGTGACCTGTTGGGATATCCGCTGCTAACCCAACCGACTAGCCCGCACGGAAGAGTCGGTAATCAGCCGGGTTTAGCAACGGGGGGCTCTACCTAGTGTGCGGGTCACTCTCTCGCGCATACAAACCAAGCAATGAGGGGGTTGCTCTCCCCAAGACAAAATTTTTAGGGTGAGTGGGTTTTAAGGTCAATAATTTTAGCAGTCCCAATTTTATGGTTTCACTTTTTAGTCTTTTTCAAAGCAAACAAATCGCCTAACGAATTTTTCGGTTCTCCTGATTATTAAGTCAAAAACAGGGGGGAGAAGTCGAAAAAGCCGATGCACGAGAAATCAATGATGCATGCAAAGTCAGAAATGCGTACCTTGCTCCAGCTCTCTACATGCAATATGATCCGCGCATAAAATAAAAGACAGAATTAAAACTAAGCTAAATGATGCAGCGGGAAAAGCTGAGTCCTAGATGAGCAACTTCTAGCGAAGAATCGTCTAACCGGTCACCGACCTCCAAGCCAAAGAGTCCGGTCTTGGCCCGTCCCTCCCCTGCCCGACAAATCGGGGGTAGGAGTAAGCGCTTTATAGGATGGGCTACGGCACGTAGGCTACGGAGGCTAGCGAGTCGGTTATTTTTATTATTGATTTTAAGTAGGTCCAATAACGGTCTATAGGAACAGATATGCAATTAGGTGTGTGGATCCTACTAGTTACGGCACATTCACCAGAAAAATCCTAAGTCTAGGGGCTCGAGCAAAAACCGCGAAAAACCGAAAAGACAGAAATAAAGGAAAAATAAAACCGCGAAGAAAGCCGCGAAAAACCGCGCAAGTCCTAATGGGTCCCCCGAGCACACCGGTGCTCGGCGAAACAGACCCGCTACGGTAGTCAAGTCCAAACAGTCCAAGTCCCTATATTATTACAATAATAATAGAATAAAAAATCCTAAACTATCCTCACCCACTCGACTCTCTCTCTTGCTCTCTCCTGCGGCTTTGTAGAGAAGGAAGCCGCCTCCAAGTTCCTCGGCTGCTCAGGCTCCTCGAAAGTCGCCTCCGCGGTCCTCGGGCCCTCGCAAGAAGAAGAGAAGAGTGGTCAGACCAGTAAAAACAATCAAATGAAAAGAAAAAGAAATGAAAAAGTCAGGGTATATATGCAAAAATGGAGAATAAAATAAACGCAGAAATAAAACAAAAGTAAAAATAAAAGAAAATCAAAATAAAACAAAAAGAAAATAGATACAAAGCCGCGAAAAGCCGCGAGCTCCGAAGAGCCGCGAAAAGCCGCGAAAACAAAAATGAAAATAAAACAAAAATAACTACTAAGCCGTGCTCCTCGGCAACAGGCGCCATTCTGATAACCGGCCCGAATGACTAAGGTAAAGGTATAGAAATGATCGTTGCGACCTCAATCAATCAGACTAGGTATATCAAGAAAAATCAACCACTCAAAACATGTAAAATCAATCAAGCACAAAAGAGAGTGGTCTCGCTATGAGATTAACCTGGTATAGCACCCAGGGTCGAACACAAGGAGCACGGGTTGGCCTAGGGCCTACGAAGTAGTAAAAAGAAAAATAAAATAAAAGAAAGGTATTTTAGTGGTTTTTTAATAATTTTTATATTTTTTTGGATTTTTAAAATGTGAAGAAAATAAAAGAAAGTAAAGACAAGCACACTTTAGCTAAATATCAAATATGTCCAAATGCAAGCAAAAATTCAAACAAAAATGTTTTTATGTTTTTTAGGTTTTTAAGTGTTTTTGGTGAATTTTTGGGATTTTTCTAAGGTGTATTTTATTTTCTAAAAATCAAACAGTACTAAAAAGATAAGGTACGTCCAGCCAGGCCCAAAACCCAAAGATAAAATATCTAGGGAATCTCAGAGGGGACCTGGAGGTAATTTTCCTGTATACTAGAGAAAATAAGGAAAATTTGAGCACCAAAATTATTGTTTTTGGATTTTTAGATTATTTACTATGATTTTTATGAGTTTTGAGGTGTTTTTTTAAGTTTTAGGGTTTTTAAGCAATGAAAAATAGCCAAAATTGGCTAGAAAATCAAAACACAGAAAAGAAACAGTACCTAATTTTTATGGAATTTTTGGGGGTGTTTTTATATTTTTTTTTGGGATTTTTAATTCTAGACAATAGCTAAAATAGATGTTTTTGAATTTTTAAAAATAACAAAATAAAATCAAAAATGTCCTCAAAAATTCTCAAAAATTCTACAACATGGCAGAGCCATGTGTCAAATTTTCATCGAATTTGGAGGTGATTTGATATTTTATTCAAAAATCCAAAGGGGGCACTGTGCACAGGGACTTAAGTGCAAATACCTGAAGTTCTGGGGGTCCAGGTGCAATTTTTCCCAGCAAGTCACGCGCGTGGCGCGTGCCTGGGGCACTCAGGGACCTTCTGATAATAAAAACAAGTCCTAGGACCTTTTGGTAACTCGTACCAAAAAGTCCAGGGGCTGTTATGCAAATAACCCACTAAAAGGCGCACATGCGGAATTAAAACACTCACAGGGGCATATATGCAATTACCAGAAAGTTTCTATTCATTCAAAAAGCAACCAGAACTAATAGGATAAGAGTTGCAAATAAACCAAACTACACGTGACGAAGCACGTGGCTCATACATACAGGGGCATA
This sequence comes from Ottelia alismoides, assembly GCA_037367405.1. Classification (NCBI taxonomy): domain Eukaryota; kingdom Viridiplantae; phylum Streptophyta; class Magnoliopsida; order Alismatales; family Hydrocharitaceae; genus Ottelia; species Ottelia alismoides. The sequence goes on along the minus strand of JAZKJV010000478.1, from coordinate 42,226 downwards.
AATGCAAATATTAACAAGCACGGGGTCCAATGTGCAATTAACCCTACGTAAATAAAAGGCCTAAAATATTTACAGGACTGACAA
>JAZKJV010000478.1:0-42042 GCA_037367405.1 Ottelia alismoides | reverse complement strand
GTACTGCGTAATTTTGGATCGTGTTGGTCCCGTAGTTTTTCATACCATTATTTTGAGGTTTTCCATGTTAAAAATCCCCATGTGTTCTATAGTTGCGATTTGCACCTTGATTGACTTTCTCATATATTCTTGGGAGATATTTCATTTTTGTTATATGTCTTAGGTTTGTCCCATGCTTCTGCATTATTGTGGGAACTCACCTGTGTTTATTTTCGAACAGAATCAACTTTAAGGATGATTTTTTTAAAGCTAGGTTGTGTGAATTTTCAACATGATTTTGAGGGTTGTAGAGTGTCTATGATACCTAAATGGCACTAACTAGTAGAACATACATATTACGAATAAGTAATACAAATCTGATTGTACTCTATGGCACTAGTCATGGATTACAACGAAACTTACTTTGCTAGCACGGAGCTGAACAAGCTCAGTTGATTTGTAGACAATGCACCTGAGGACCTGGTAAACTCTCCTTTGATTCTTGATAGTATAAAGGTCGTTCTTTAAAGTTGGCAGGAGTGGTGTTGGTAAGGGTGATCAGTCAGGTCTCCTATCAAGAGGGTAGGACACTCGATCGTTGTGGTGACAACCCCAAACCAAATAACAATCAACCCATAATAGATATGTAAAACAATCAAAGTGTGATGTGAGTCAATTTATTATAACTCTACATATAAGTGCAATTATGGAAGAGAGTTAAACACTAGGAGCAAGAGTGGGGCAGGTGTAAATGCTTATTAATTATTGCTAATTAATAAGTATTTTTAGGTTTTAGTTTTATGCCTTTTAATGTTTATGGTTTAAATTTTTTTAAAATTTTATGACGTTATATATTTTTATATAGTTTCTGATTTTTATTTTTAAGTGTTTTTCATTTTGAAATTTTTTAGTTCTTTTGGTTTTTAAAACTAATTAAATAGCTAATACACATAAAGAATTTACAAAACCTTTTATTTTTCAAATTAGTCAAACAATCAAAATAAAATAAATGAAATATTATTGAAATTTTATGTTTTCTCTATTTTTAGAGATTTTGTGGTAATTTTTATATTTTATGGATTTTAATGTTATAAAAACTTAAAATAGTGAAATAAGGAAATTCAAAAACACAACATAATAAACCCTAAGTTATTTTTAACATAAAATATATATATGAAGAAAATTGAGGAACTGAAACATAATTTTTTGAATTTATGTCACTTTTTATGATTTTATAAGGTTTTTAGGGTTTTAACTTTTAAGGTCTTTACAAGTATTTTTTAGTGATTTTTGTACATGTGATAAAATAAAATATAAATTAACAAAATATTTTTTGGGAATTTTTGCGATAGATATTTATTTTTTTTAATATTTTTAAAACAAAATAAGGAAACTAAACGTTTTGAATTTTAAAAATAGAAAAATTAAGTTTAGTGCCAAATAAAAAATTATGTGACTCATCTAATTTTCCTACCATTTTTCAACAAAGGATGTAATAAACAAAAATAAACTAGCATAAATAAATATGCAATACACTGATATATTAGAAATTACCAGGAAGTATTCATGCAAATGTTGCCAATTTAAACCAATCCAAGGTCAAAAAAATAAAATTTCTAATATAATATGCAACTTAATTGTGTTTGGTATGGACTAATATGCAAAGATATAAAAAAATTTTCAATTCTTAACATACCATTAAATATAAGGGAATAGCCTGTAAATATCCCACAAAACATGCCTCACATGGGACGACACTTGAGGCACACAAATAAGGACTAAAATACGAATAAAGATAACTACTGGGTCCACATCAATAGTCAAAATTTATTAAGGGAATAGCCTGTAAATATCCCACAAAACATGCCTCACATGGGACGACACTTGAGGCACACAAATAAGGACTAAAATACGAATAAAGATAACTACTGGGTCCACATGCAAATAGTCAAAATTTATTATACTTAACTTATCCATGACTGAAAATAAAAAGAGAAATGGTATAGGGGGTCATCTGTAATGTTACCTTTAGTTAGAGATGGATATCGAGCCAAGGCTCGATGAGCCAGGCCCGGGCTTGTGAGCCTGGCTCATTAAGATATTGAGCGAAGCATGAGCCAGATATTTAGGCTCGATAGCTTAACGAGCTAAGCCTGAGCTAAGCCATGCTCGGCTCGATAACTCGATGAGGAATATTTATAATATTTATATTTATAGATTAGAAAATAGAATGCTTTAGCTTTTGAATGTAACTCAGATAGTGGCCTACTGGTAAGGAAGATAGTCTCTCAAAGAAGAGGTCATGAATTCAAGCCTAGGCATCGGACTTTATACCAAAAAATCCCATTTTCCTTAATGAGCCAGACTTAGCTTAAACCCAGACCATGCTCAATAATGGGCTAGACTCGAGCCTTATCAAGACCAAGCTGGCTTAATAAGAGGCTCAAGCACTAAGCACGAGCAAACTCGGTTGGGCTCGAAGAAGCTTAAGCTCGAGCCTAGTTGTGCTTATCGAGCTCGAGCTAGGGCTTTGGCTCAGCTCGTTGGGCTCGATAGCCAGCCCTAACCTCAGTGCATGTGCTCTAATGGCTCTTGGAGCTTCACCTACATGATGAGCAGCCATGATTAGAACTACATGTCCGTTGATCTGACGACTTGGATTTTCTCCAAGATGGATTTGACGGTGAATGTGATGCTTGATTAGATGGATGTGATCAAAAATGGAGGCTCGTCTCGATCGATCGGTAGAGAAAGTGATTGCAAGAACAGGGATGAACTCAGCATGGAGCTCCCTTTGATTTGGTCTATCTCCTTCTCTTCATAACCTCTCAAGCTCATGATGGCTCAAAAGATTCTTGGGCTTCTTCCGCTTATGTTGATGGTGTTATGAAGGTCCAAGCCTCATCAAAGGAGTCTTGGAGTTCTAAAATGAAAAAAGCACCTAGGACTTGAAGGTCCGGATCAAATCCACCCTAGATGGGGTTCTCTTTGTCTCACACCTACACATATAGCACGAGGGCATGAGGGATATTCTCCTTGACACTTTTACTAGATGAAAATGGTAGAGGATGAGAGGAGAATTAGTCTCTGGTGATGGGTGAGAAGTGGAGACATATGGCTTGAGCTTTGCAAGCTTAGGGCATCTAGGGATGTTGAGACAAATAAAGAAGCATAGGGGGAAAAGATGGGATGATCGCATGAATCGGAACAGGGGATGATACGTAGGGGACAAAGGTCGGAACCCAGAGCTTTGGCGTACTTGGATTTTTAGTTATTAGGCTAAAATAAATGAAATCAAAGCAAACTAAAACTAAATATATGCTAAGAAATGAAATGCGAACAAAATAAACCCAAGACAAGGGGTTCACCTGATCTGGAATGACCTGGGAGCAAAACCTAGCGGAGCAGCTCCACGTGTGGTTGAATCATGACCCTCCCTCCTTGTCCTCACTCTGAATCAATGGGAAAACACCTCCCATCACTAGGGATTCTCTCTAGTAATGGATTCTTGGGATTACAGTGGGTGGAAATTGGATTCTCCCCACTGGAGCTTCCTAGAAGAAGCTTAATAGCAAAGATAGGATGGCATTTTGACTTTAGATTTTCACCCTGATCGAGGGGGGTCTATTGGAGCTAGGGATATGGTGTGATGGGTGAATGTCGTGCCAACACATTTCATGAAGAACTCGAGCCTAAAGGAACAATGGATCAGGAGCAGAAAATAGAGAAGATGGGCGGCTGATAATTTCTAACAGCCTAAAAACATTGGTCAATGTCGACCACTAGATGATAAAATAAAAATAGGAATGAAAGATAACTTAAAATAAAATAGTAAATGATTTTAGTTTAAAAAAAATTAGAACATAAAAAAATGTTTCTTATTTTTCTAAACTATATTTTAGTTATTTTTATTTATTTGTATCAACTTATTTAGTCACGTAAATTATTTATATATTATTATTTTTAGGAATTTATATTATGTATATGCATTTTTATTCTGCTATTTTTATATAAAAACCATATTTAAATAATTTACTTATTTACAACATCATTTAATATGTATTTACGTATTTATTTAGTATTTTTATTCTTTTATTTCTACGTACCAATAAATAGATTTATGTACCTTGTAGGTTTATTATACATGTATATTAGGGTCTCTTATTTTCTTTTAGTCTTTTTGTGTGGTTTTAATTTTTATATTTTTATGGATGTTAAATAATATATTCGATAAATAAAAATGATAAGGATAGCTCGAATATGTGAATATGTAGAATAAACTATGTTGGATTTTGTATAGATAGACCAGTACCACAGTACCCTAATTGGTCACCTTTTGTATCTTAATTCCAATTTACTTGAAACCACGTTCATTTTAGAGATAGTTAAATTTGCAATACTATGGAGGTGAATTTGGTTCGTTTTGAGGTCATATGGAGAAGATATTGATCGATGAAGTTTTCTTTGTGGCTTTTCAACTGAGTGTACCAAAAGTCGGGTGCATGTTTTTTTTCAAATAATTTTATTATTTTCTATACATTATTATGTTCATGTTGGATGTTGAATGTATCTTTATTTGAAGTGTGTATGATGATGAATAAAATAATACAAGTGTTAGCTACATATACAGTACATCGTACTTAAAATTTTAGGGTTTTCTCGATACGTTTGTACATTATTTCACCTTATCTCTACCTACTTCATTCATGGTCGATCTAGTCAATGCTTGACTTGGTCTCCGGGTTCAGCATCAGTAAGTATCCTAGATACTTCCTTTATTTTTCTTTGATTTTCTTTATGCTTTTATTCTATATTTAAATACAAATAATTGGACACTATTTATAGTTTAATGTTATGATGTTAATTTAAGCAAGTTAGTGATATTTATATGTATTTTACTAAGGATTTTAAGCTAATATAAAAGAAAAAGGTGAATGAATGGGAATTCATCAAGTGGCCAACCAAACATGTCTTAAGATAAGAACTCATTCTACATGAAATGTTGTTATACTTCCATTACAATACCATGTGATTATTCTTTTTGGAAAGAAGTATTCTGTGAATCTTTTTAATCTAGAAATATTTGAAATTTCATTTTACTAGGAAAGCTTTGTTTTTGAAAGAAAAATGGTATCCACAATGTAGGTGTGTCCAAAACCTTCACCATTAATGACAAGTGAAAGTATAAAGCTACATAATCTAGATTTATTACAAGCACCAATTTGCAAGTAGTGCTCTTGCATGTGCAATAACATTATCGTAGTCAAAATTCTCCCTAATAAAGACCACACCAAACCTTGCTCACTACAATGCCTAGATAACAACAATTATAGCAATTCTCCTAAGTTTCAGACCCTTCCAATTGGCACTGATATCTTTCCTAGAAACTCACTTTGCAATCCAACACCACTTGTGTGACCAAATTCCGTCGAGATCACCTTGGATTCATCACAAGAGAAGAAGAGATGATCAGCATCTTCAATACCGCTTGAGCATATGGGACAATCCAACAAGCATTAGTTGTATTGGAAATAGGCAAGTACACCACACTCCCATCATAAGGCGACCACATCCCAGAATCCAGAGAAAGACTTTAACACGCAAGAGATCTTCCACCTCCAAAATCTTCTATGATCATCAGCACAACCACCAGGATCAAAAGTAATATTTCCCATGATGGATTTATATGCCTTACCAACAGAGAAATGCCCAACAAACCAGCACTAACACTCGTGACCTTTTGTGGAGCCCTCCACGATGTCAGTATCTCCATTACGTCACCAATCTTTTGATCCAAGTGCCTGGATCTAAAAGTAGGGGAAAATGTTTCATTCCAAACATCAATAACAGCAGCATCGAGATCCACAACTAGGGCCTCCAACCAAGTGAATCTCATAGTTAAAACTTCTCCTTTAGTCCAATCGTCATGACAATCGAAACCCCTTCCCGCCACAAAGGATGGGTCTCAAAATAGTCTCACATCCTACAACTATAAGCAGATACCATGCCATAAGTGGGATGGGGTAGCACCGAACTAACCCTAATCCAAAAAAGATGCAGATGCTCCATAAATCTTGTGCACTAAAATACATACGAGGTTGTCATAATTACTCCAAATACAATTAATCCACTTGGACCTTAGGGTCTTCTTCATCTCCTCCAGACTATGAAACCCGGGCCTCATCTCCTTCTTGGGCATAATAAGCGTCTTCCAGTCTATCAAAGCCAAACCCTTAGACTCACCTGATAAGGCCTAGAAAAAATGCCTCATAATGGATTCCAGCCATGGAAGGACATATCGATATCGGTATCGGTATCGATACCATGTCGATACCGATATATCGTCGATATATCGACGATATATCGACCCATATCGCCGACATCGGACAGAGATTGTGCATTTTTGACCCGTCGATACCCGATATCGACCATATTGGCGATATATCGGTGACCTGTCGATACCGATATATCGTCGATATATCGCGATATGGCCGTCCATGATTCCAGCCATCTCCAAATGCTATGGGAAGAAGCCTATATGAGAGAAAGAAAATGACGATGGCTGGAAGGATCGATTGCAGAATAACTAGTTTGCCACCTCTCAATAAGCAAGATGCATTCCATCCTGCAGGCTTCTTTTCTAACTTCTCAATTAGAGGGAACCAATCAATCTGCCTCATCCTACCACCCGTCAAGGGAAGTTCAAGATAATACAAAGGTAGCTCAGCATTGTGTGACCTCAGCCAGCTTGCACATAAAGCAATCTCATTATCACACAATCAAAAAGGCATGAATTCATATTTGGGTCTATTCTTGAATCTAGATACTAAGCCAAGCAGGTCAAGAAGCAATGACATACCCCCCCCCCCCCCCCAACTCATAGGGCCACCCTCCGCGAAGATCATAGTATCATCCACATATTGGAGGATTGGCAGAGATGTATCCTTCTTCGAGTACCGCAATAAAAGCCTCTAGAAACCGCACAAATAACCATGATCTCACAGCATCTGCCCCTAAAAGAAAGAGCATTGGGGACAAAGGACAACCCCCCGTTGAGGCTGGAAGTAGCTCCTTTTGGGCTGACCATTGACTAACACTATATACGAGACAGTAGTAATACACAGACATCACAGAAACCTCTCATGTATAAAGATACCCACAGAAAGCGTCGGTTGACACAATCGTAGGCCTTCGAAAAATCAATGTTCCACATCTATCTCCTTTAGTCAGCCACATATCTTTGATGCTGTAACCACACTGTTAGGAAAACAATGGAATCGCAAGCGTAAAAAAAACCTAGGCGCTGGCAAAGAGTGATACAGTAACATTTTGAATTCGTCTAAGTTGTCATGGTCCATTTGCTTCTTCTTTTTGTAGCACCGGCAGTTTGTTAAATATGTAAAGGTAAATACAAAATGGCACAATTAGATGCAGTTATAGGCTTTCCAAATGAATTTGTCATCCCTTTTGTGTAAATGGATCTTTTTGAATTCATCATCTAGACCTCATGTGCAGTCCCTATTTTACACTGTTCCAGTACTGCCTCCTCCCTGGTATACAATTACAACGTTGGAATCATTTTCATCATTGTGCTTTTCATACAACATATTTTCGCAACACATGCCACTGCCTCTGGTACATCAAATTTGGAACTTGAAGATATAATAGCCATTCAAGATCATTTGAGTTGATTTGTAGCTCATGAAACTATGTAAAGTCATTTTCGAACTTAATTGGGGTATATGATGGAAATGGATCCTTTATTTACTTTTTTTTTAGAAAGAAGCTCATAAATTCTCCACAGTGGAAAGACACAGGATCACTGGAACTTGAAATTTTCTCGAATGAACTTAAGTGAGCTGAGCATCATGTAACATATAGCAAGATGCTATGTGCCCCAGCCCATTGACAAGCTATATTGATACCGCTGAGACTAGTTCAGCCACCAGTGGATTGAAATTGAGGCTTCCTAACACCATTAACCTTTAGGGTCCGTTCCTCTCCCTCCATAGATGGTAATGTTTTGCACCTGGAGTCAGAATGAGAAATACTAAAAAAATATAAATAACTATCACTTATATAACGATCTTATCTAATAGAGCCCCGATATCCTTCCTTATCCTCTTGCTCATGCCGAACAAAGAATAGCAAATAACTATTTATCCATCGTTGTTCCTCCTTATCATCTCCCTCCAGCTGAACAAAAACAGTATCTTAGCCCTCATTATCCGTTTCCCTTATTCCTCAATCAAACGGCCCTTGGTGATACTATAATTCAAATTAATAACTAATTTTGATAAGAGCAGTTCATTGACAGGAGTGCAGTTGTGACTTAGTATTACTTCCGTAGCATTCTTAGTTTAATCGAACTGTTGTGCATCTCAAGTGCGCTAGCACTCAATTACCATAACAGGTGGTTGTGGAAAAAACAATGAAAATACCATCAATCATCATCAAGAGCAATGGTGCGTAGATGGTGAACAGGACCTGTTAATGGTAATTAAGATATCATCAAGACTAGCGACGCAGCTTGTTGCCCGCTTGTTGTCTGTTTCGATGTAAACCTTTTATGTTATGAATTAGATAGCAGCAGGTCAGATACTTTAGGGACACAAACCAATGCAAGAGTGACGTGGTTGTTATAATTCATCAGTCATGATGACACATTATTAATTATTATGCATGTAGCATGCTTTGACAAATATAAATTTTGTATAGAACCATGTTATAGGTTCCTGCATCCTACAACAATACAAGCAAGGTAACAAGAACATATTGGACAACAACAGAACAGTGTCTCAAATCATATTTCAAAAAGAGTAATCAGATTTCAAAGCACCCATCAGCTTCATGGGCTTTCCAATCCCAAGCGGGTTAGCTGCGGACGCCTGAGACGCCTCCTCCATCTCCTCCTCGCCCTCGACCGTGAATGCAGGATGCATGAGGATGCTAGCAAGCAACTGCGTACCCCTGAGCGCGTTGGTCAGCGGGAGGTGGCCCTCGGGAGCATTGTCATCCGGCTCCCACATGAACTCCTCCGGGAAGGACCTGTATGAGTACTGCTCGACCTCGGAGTCGAGCTTCTTCATCCACCCGACCTTGACGAAGAACCTGGTGAAGTCCCTCCTCTGCTTCATCCAGAGACGCCGCTGCACGCTGTACCCAAAGCGGCCACCGCTGTGCTCCAGCCAGAGCCCGTCGATGGCTTGAAGGTCCTCGACTGCGATGAACTGCACCTCAGAGAAGAAGACGTACCCCCGCTTGACAGCAGCGTCTCCAGCAAGGGCAATGAGGAGGCGGCGCGTCTCATCATCAGCGAGGCGGTAGTTGCGGGAGGAGAGCAGGTGGGAGAGGAGTTCGAGGGAGGTGGAGGATGGGGAAGGGGCGCTGTTGGTGGAGGTGGAAATGGCTTCGGACGCGGAGATGGGGGAGGAAGAGGAGGCGGAGGAGGAACAGGAGAGGGTGGAGAAGAGCTTGGTGGGTTTTTGGGTGGGGAGAGAGAGAGTGGTGGGGGGAGGGTTGGCGGATTTGGGGTGAGGATGGAGGGGTTTGGAAGTGTGGAGGAGGCGGTGGCGGAGGGAGGCCATTTGGGGATGGATAAGGCGGGAGGAGGATGGAGAGGGAGGGCGCGTGAATGAGATATAAGTGTGCGGTGGGGTGGGGTTCTGACATGGAATCCAGTGGGGTGCTGTGATTGGTGGATTGGTGCTGAGGTTTTCCATCTCCTTTTTACACCTGGCTGAGTCGTTCCCATTCCACGTTATCTCTATACGGGTGGATGGGAGAATGTGTCCTCAAACTCCAGTGCGGTGTCTGCAGAGCCAGAGCGGATCGTCTGCAGAACTACGGTATGGTGCGCCTCCTCACCAACCCGAAGCTGTGTTTGATCAAGATTGAGCTGTATAAAAACTTTGAAAAATCCAGGTTTCGTGTAAATCACCCGATCTTAATCGAGCGGTTCTGAGTTGGTGAGGAGTTACAGCAGTCCTCTGCCGTATTGCAAAGGATCCGCTCGTGCAGAGGCCCCGATACCCGTCCGTGGCTTGTATATTTTGATGTATGATTTATGAGGTTCATCCTTAACGGAGCTACATCCACTACGACGATAGTTCGCTCTCTAATTTGATGGCAGAACAGTAAAGGGGTTTATATAGCAACTCCGTACTGATACATCCCCTGAACAAGTAGATCTACTAACTATTCAGTACAAATAGGACATGTAGTGTAAGCTTATATATATTTGCTTAGGTATGTTGTGCGCATAAGCCCTCATAGGATGGAACTTCGGTATAACATCCAAGATATTATTTGAAAATCCTTGCCTAGTTGTCTGAATCAAAATGCACTGTGAAAACACAACAATAATAACAACAAAGCCTTTTCCTACTTTAAGTATGGTCGGCTACATAGATTTTTTGCCTCCATTCAGATCTATCTTGGTCCATTCTCGAGCTTAGATCCAAAAAAACTAAGATCCTTTCATATAAGTCTCGGTCCAACACTTCTTGGACCTTCTACGCCCTCTTTTAGCTAGTTCAACATTCCAAAACTCACATCTCCTCACCGGTGCATTAGATGACCTCCTTTGCAAATCACCTTAAGTGATTTTCTCACATCTTATCTTCGATCGTAGCTACACTCTCTTTCATTCTGATGGCATCATTTTGAATCTGATATTTACGTGTGTGCCCACACATCCACCTTTGCATTTTCATTTCTGCTATTGTCATTCTCTGCACATGTCTATGGTTCACAGGTCAACATTCAGATCCATAGAGTATAGTAGGTCTCACAGTTGCTTTGTAACTTTCCTTTGATTTCAAAGGAATTTTCTTATCACAGAAAACAGTTGAGGCTTTTCTCACTTTAGCCAACCTGCATTTATTCTATTTGTAACATCTCTATCAATTTCTCCATCATGTTGCAAAATAGATCCCAAGTATCTAAAAGAATCTCTCTTCTGAATCTTATCATCACCTATCTTAACATCGATTCCTTAACCATTGCTTCCATCAAAAGTACACAAAATACAATGTGAAAATGAACAACACGGATCTTGGATTTCAATAGAAGCAATGAATTGGAACAAGAGTCTTGAGCTAAGTAGTAAGTCAAAAAAAGCCAACATGATGAAGGGGTAATTAACATTATGACCTCTATTTTAAATGTTGAGTCTTGAAAGAAATCCAAATCTAGATTTTAAGTGCCAAGATAATATTAAGCTAAATGAAACACAATCTGCTTTTCATTAAGTACGAAGAACTAAAGTAAATTTTACACATATATTCAAATTTTAATTAGGGTTGAATTATGGTATACCTAGGTGGAGTTTGGTTTAATGTGTAGCTTAACTAATTAATAGACCATTTCTTGAAATAGAAGAGTGGGTAATGGCATTCTTACTCTTTTAACAAAAAATATGTATTCATATCTATAAACGTCCTCCAAAAAATGGAAACAATATCACATCTATTTTCATATCAGCAAAAAAATGAAATTTCGTATGCTTATCCCAATCCGTCAAAATAAAAAGTACATATCATTATCCTTCTAAAAAAGAATAAGGTGTTGGGGGATAGGGGTACATCTGTATGTGATTCCATCAGGATAACTCGTATCTATCTATTAATCATTTGTATCCAAATCATGAGTATCCATTTTCATCTTGTTGTCAATATTTAAGATATGATTTACAATTTTCAATATTCATAAGATATTCGTTTTTGTATCCGAATCCAAATTTTTAAGTAGATAAGGATATGGTAGCACCTATCTATATGGATAAAATGAGACTACCCCACCCCCATTTTCCCTCAAATTTTTTTTTGAAAAATGCTTACATGTATTTTCATCACTATCCCTATATTATGGCATTCAAGTTCCGTGTGAAACAAATACTGCTACAACATCCATCAAGACGGGGTCGATTTCAGCAATTCTGAGACCAAAAAAATGATTGTCTAGGAGATCATAGGAGTCTATTTCACATGAAACTTGAATGACATATATAAGGATATAGCGATGAAAACACATTGAAGCATTTTTCAAAAACATAGTAAAAATGGAGCGGGGGGAGCCAAGTTAGCTCCCCCACCATGGGGCAGCCCCATATTATACACCCACGTCTATTTGCGTCCCTGATTGGGATCTACTTTTATACGTGTGCAAGAGTTATGTATCTTGGGCATATGCAGGACATTAGTCTTACATCTCCTCACCATGCATTTGCATTGGCGTATACTATAAGTGGGAAAAATATTATTTCTCGGAACATGGAGTGTGAATCAAACCCATGTTTGAATTGAAACTGATACTGATACAAGTTCTTGCACCCGGTTGAAGTAAGAAACCATGACATATATTTTGGAACAGATTCTATGTTAAGAGATTTGAAAAAGCCGCTATCTCGTTAAAAGGTTAAAAAAGTGAAACCAAACACATAAGAACAGACTCAGTAGAAGGAAAAACTTATTCCTCAAGAAATGTTGGGGCAGATCATCATCCAGCGTAGAAATTTGTCTGACTACATTATTGCTTAACTACTAGAAGTCGCAATAACAGGGGTCAACCGTGGTACAAAAATATCATGAAACCTAACAAGAAGGGCAGCTCGTCATCAGGGCACAAACAGAATGTGAAAATCTTTCTAAAAGAAGTGCTTACCTAAATTTGGTAGGGAAAAACTCTGATGCAAAAACAAGGCATCAGGGAATGAGAAACACTTATATACACTCACGGCAGAGGGTGCAGAGGAACGACTGATGGAGGGCAGTCATTCCTCCGCCCTGCCAGAGAATAGTATGCGAGTATTTGGGCTGGCTGCTCCACAATGACCTCTTCATCATGCAGCATAGTCCTGGGAGGGATGAATTCGATGTTCCAAAATGGCCTGACCATCTCAAGGAGGTCTCTCCCAGTTTCAGATGCATTGTATCCTTGTACCCAGAGGTACCTCAGTGAAGTCAGCCGTAGTGCTGCGAGGGCCAAGGCACGCTCGCTGAAGCAGCAGCACCTCAGTTCCAGCTTCTGCAGACTTGGGCAGCCAGTAGAGAAGTCCAGGAGTCCACGATCGCTTTCCCCAACATAACCCAATAGCATCCACCTGATATTGTCGCTGTACCTTCCGAGGTAACTGAGCCCAACATCTGTCAGACCACCTTGTCTAAGATATAGAGCGAATCTCCTGAGCTTTCTGCAACCCATCAGTAGTGCTCTGACACCATTGTCAAGTGGCAGTTCAGTTATTCTTTCCTCCCTCTCAAGCAATACAAGGCGAAAATCGCAGAGGTTTTTGCTGTGCCTGCCAAGAGACTCCAATCCAGAGTTGGCAATGTCGGAGACATAGACAGCCAAGTACTCTAACTCAGGACAGCCTTCAGCCAATGTTGACAGCCCTCTTTGTGAAACCATCCCCTGTTCATCCTCGAGGCCCTGCTCGTCCTCCCCGCGCTCTATCCTTAGTCTTCTTAGTCGCTTGCAGTACTGTGCCACTACTTCCAACCCCCTGTCTCCTATAACATTCCTCACCTACGACCAAACAAACCATAAGTCACAATCAAATATATGCAATATATACGCAAAATCATCTATACAATTTGTACCTCTAAAATTTCAAGGTTGGGGCACCGCATAATAAGCTGACAGTGGTCTTCTGTACTTAGAAATGTATACTGAAGATCAAGTTTCTTGAGAGCAGCAGCAAACGGGAATATTATACTCATTTCATTTGAACCCATAAAGATAAGCCCCAGGCGACACAGCTGTGGTGGGAATTTAACATTCTGGTACCTGCTAGGATCTCCAACTTGATCATTAAACGAGCCCCCGCCAAATTCCTCCAATTGTGTTGCAGTGCGGAAGAAGGCCAACAGGTCAGACACATCACAGTCACTGATTTTTAAGGATAGTAGAGACCTGCAGTTCCTTGCCATCAACTCGAGATCCTCACGGGAGACAGCTCTAAGCTCTGTCATGTAGAAATTTAAAGACTCGAGAATGGGATTGTGTATAGCCAGATCATGCAACCATATGCCATCATACTCCACAATAGTGCTTTCTTCCAAAAACAAAGTCTTCAGACGCCTGCATATATGTTAAGACATGTCATTATTTGCAACTAAATGACAGTGAAGGTAACCAGTTTTTAACCACGACATAACGTAGGAAAACAGACGACTCAAGTGAAGATGATTATCAAATCGAGGTCAGCACTCGCAACTGTGGAGAGCACTCAGCTTTATCAGTACCAAAAGTAATCTTGCCATGTAGAAAAGGGTGTATGCACGTGTGCAGGTGCAGCCATGCACACATTTATACCTTTATCAATGTCAAGCATAAATTGAACGAGATGAGCCCAAAAAAGTTCTGCATATGCATTTTTTTCCATTTTGAAAAACTTCATGTAGTATAAAAAACATTATATGATTAGAAGAATTCCATATTACCACAACTTTATATATATATATATATATATATGCTCGCGTGCGTGTGCGCGTGAGCGTGAGCGTGTGCGTGTGCGTGTGTGTGTGTGAAAAATTCCATTCTCTATATATGAAGATCTAGCACTATTGAACCTTGATATATTACTAGAAAATAATATATATATATATAAAGATATATATATATGCTTAAAACGATTGAAATCACTTGTAAATAAGAGCACACAATCTAATCTAAATGAATCCAGGTTGCAAAGTATTCGATATTCAGTCATAAGAGCCACTAAATAAAGACAAGTGGTATCACTAAAGAAAAGTGGTATTCATGTGACTACTTAGAAAAAGTCAAATATGTATGCTAAAAATGTAAAATTATTTATTGTGTATATTCTTAAATATTTATAAAGACTTGTCATTATGTAACAAAATTAAAGTGACAATTTAATTTCAATCAAAAACATGACAAAGGTTATTTTTTGTATACTTCAAAAAAATCTGAAATGCCAAATAATATAATAAAAATCATGTTTTCATTAGTCAGATGACTAGTTGGTTAGTTAGTTGACTATTCAATTCAATATCATAGTCGAGTATCGATCGAATATAATTGCTCCATCAAACCCCTATAGTTGGACCAACCAGTCAGCTTAATCAACCAACTTTTAAAATCTTGCTCATCGCAATACCAACCCCCCAATGTAATTAGCAAGAAAAGTAGGTTATTAAAAATGGGCACCTTATGGATGGGGGTGAGGATCTAGGATTGCGCTAAAATATGAAAAGACCTCTTAAACCCCAAAGTAAGAATTAAGCTTTTACATGCAAGCATGACTATACAACAACAACAACAAAGCCTTGTCACACACAAGGTTTGAAAGAACGGAAGGGGAAACGAGGTGTTTTCCTCGGAATCAAGGTGAGGCGTAGCCTCAAGGGGGTCAAGGCATATAAGCCTCAGTTTATAGAGAAAAATATGCAGAAAACTATAGTTATATATATATATATATATATATATATGACAATGCAATTATGCCTTTTGCCCAATAATAATTAACACTATAAAATATGATGAAATAATAGAGATAAGAACACCATAATAGAAGATAGAACAACATCATATCCATTTCTACACATTTTCATCCAATCGAAGAGGAATTTATTGTCTATAAATGTTGTGAAAGAATTAAGCAATATATATCTATCTTTGAAATATTTTTGTAATTAAAAGTACGATTAAATATGCCTCGAAAAAAATTATGCTATGTGTTTAACATATAATATATGACCGCACGAGAAACCATGAATCATTCCTTTTTGAGCAAACCTTTGAAATATTGTTGTAATTAAACGTACGATTAAATATACGTCGAAGAAATTTATGTTATATGTCAAACATATAATATATGGCATCATGATAAATAGCGAACCCTATTTATATCATTTTGCTTGATATATTGCAAAGTTCAATAAGTTTACGAGTATTGTTGGATCTGGTATTTACGAATTCATTCATTAAAAGATAAATAGTCCGAGTTTGTGGATTAGTTGGACATAATTAATAATAAATATGAAGTTACGATCACGAAAGAAAATCAGATTTAGGAATTATGTTGTCTAATCATTATACTAAAGAATAAGCTTCTCAACCAAATAAAACCACTAAAATCATAAAAAATACCTCAAAAAAGCAAAAACGTCTCGTAAAACGCCTTGACCGCATTGAGGCTATGCCTCAGCCTCCTGAGGTGCACGCCTCACTGGACTTGACCGAGGGCGCACGCCTCGAGCTAAAAAGGGCCACCTCACCTCGAGGCATAAACCTCGACCACGTCGAGGCTAGATTAATCAAACCATGGTCACACATTAAGTAGGGTTGGCTACATGGATTCTAATTGTAAGGCTCAGATCCAAATAACTAAGGTCCTTTCGAATAGTCCCCTTCCACCACTTCTTAGGTATTCATCACCTTCTTTTAACATGCTCAACATCCCAAATCTTGCATCTTCTAACTAGTAAATCATCTGATCTCCTTTGCAAATGACCAAACAATCTTAAGCGGTTCTCTCTTATCTTATCTTACATTGGAGCAACTTTGACTATCCTTCTGATCATATCACTTCGAATCTCATCTTTCATGTATGATCACATTGACCACAAATCCAGCATAGCATTTTCATTTCTACTATTATCATTTCCTACAGATGTCTATGGTTTGCAGGGCAACATTCAGATCCATAGAGTATAGTGAGCGAAAGAAGCCCACATACCCACTCTTCTTTTGTGTCACGAGGTTACACTAGTTCTGTTCCCACGTATACTACACGGCTGACTCTTTTTTGTCCTGACTCAAGAAGAGGAGTGAGTGCTTCACGAACGTCCACAGCAATCTTCCGATCGGAAGTCCAGTACGTTCATCTTACCCGTAACTCGAAACCACTTTCTTCTACGGGACTCAGAGTCCAATTAGACTGCTTTTAGCGCCAGCGCCCTCTCATGCCTGCTTTGTAATACTTTCCTTTGATTTTCAAAGGAATTCTCTTATCACAAAGAACAATAGATACTACTCTCCACTTTAACCAATATGCATTTATTATATGAGTAGCTTCTCCATTAATATCCCCATCACACTAAAATATAGATCCCAAGTATCTAAAAGAATCTTTCTTTTGAGTTTTATCTTCTCCAACCTTCACCTCAATTCCTTCAACATTGCTTTTATTAAACGTGCACTCCATATATTTCGTGTTAACCCTACTTATATGAAATCCTTTAGTCTTTAGGGCATGTCTCCAAGCCTCAAGCTTTTTACTCACTCCATCCCTATACTCAAACCAACACAATATCATCGGCAAACAACATACACCAAGGTACTTTATCTTGAATGTGACTAGTCAACTCATCCATAATCGAAGTAAAAAGGAATGAGCTCAAAATTGAACCTTGACGTAAGCCGATGCTGATATCAAAATAGTTTGTCTTCCTAGATTGGATCCTTACACAAGATGAAGCACCATCATATATATCCTTTATAAGGTTGATGTATTGGACATGTATTTGTCTCTACAAAACTCTCCATAGGATCTTCAGTGGAATAGAATCATACGCCTCCTCCAAATCAATAAAAATCATATGAAGGTTCTTTCTTGTAACTCTATAAATCTCCATTGTTGGCCTCAATGGGTGGATAGCTTCAAAAGTTGAGCGACCTGGCATAAATCCAAATTGGTTTTCTATTACTTTGGAAACTTGCATCATCATTCTTTCAATCACACGTTCTCAAATTTTCATAGTATGACTCATCAATTTGATACCTCTATAAGTCGAAAAATTTTTGAATGTCTTCTTTATTCTTCCGTAAGAATATGTTTCTTACTTGTAGACTGCATTACGCTCATGAACTGCATGGCTCATAATTCATAATTCGTCCGTCCATCTTCATTATCGACATTCGACCTCGAAAAGCACATGTGGTGGGGATATCAACTTTATTTCTGATATATTGCTAGATCCAAAAGATGTGGTTTGTAAGCCAAAAGAGTTTGTCTACACAGACATGTAGGGAAGTGGTTGCATGTGTAGACTCAAAGTGCAACCATTCTCATCAATCTTTGATGTGCCTTGTACTGACGAGTGATATATTGATTTGAAATCACCCAAGGAAAACAAAATTCAGATTTCCGTGATCACACAATCACGTTCTTGGACCCCTAGGTGAGAAGAAATAAGTCACAGGTGGCAACCCAGGTGTCGTGTGGAGATGTCGATCATTGAGCCGCCGCCTCCACCGATGGTGCAGCGGGGGAGCGGTTTCGCCGCGCCGGACATCCTGAGGGTTGGGGGCGTCGCCTTACCTTCCACGCGCCAGGTGGCATTCCCAGGGGACGCTTTGCATGGCACGTCCTGTGGGAATGATTTCGCATGTCCTCTCGGCTTCTCTTCTCGGATGTTGTGCATGGTAACATCAAAAGGAGGTTTATCGGCTGAGGTGGCGCATGTGCCTCCGGATATATCTGCACCTATTCACTTTTGGCCTCGGGTCTCAAACGCGGACCTACGGTTACGGCATTCGGATCCTTTTGCGGATCGGGCGACTGTTGGTGCCAACTATTGCGTTTCGGTCGGGTCAGATGCGAAGGGTGGATTCGGCCATACCCCGTTGGTTCTTTCTCCCTCTGTTGCGGCCTTCTCGGACAACGCGTCTGAGGTGGCTCTCTTGCCTGGGTTGGTGGATGATGTCCCAGTGGGACATGGCTTCCCTTGGGTCTCTTCGGCCTCCGGGAGGTGGTTTCTTAGCGGCTCGGCGCAGCCATGGCTGGAGGGTCCCTCGTCCGACGCCTCCGATCAGGTCCCTACCTCTGGCCCGTATGTGACGCTCATAGAGATGGATAGTGAAGGAACTGTTGAGGGGGCGGCTAAGAAGAGGTCGGGAAAGATATACAGGAGGAGAAATAGGGCTCGGGCGTCGGTCCCTGAGCATCAATCTTCGTCGACTCTTAAAGATTCTGTTATGGCTGCGGCTGGCGTGGTCCGCTCTGGGGGCTTGTAGATGGTTTCTTTATGAAGATTCTTACATGGAATGTGCGGGGATTGGGGGAGGTGGACAAGAGGAGAATTCTGGGGTCAAGGTTCATGGAATGGGGTTGCGATGTGGTCATGTTGCAAGAAACGAAGCTTCAAGAGGTAAGTGATGACATTTGGAGATCGTTCGGTGCGGGAGGTTTGGATGAGGTAAAGGCTCTCGATGCGGAGGGGTCGGCGAGAGGTCTGCTCATCGCCTGGAGGTTGTCGGCGCTGGCTTTGGGCTCGGTCGTCAGGGGGAGGCATGTAATCTCTGTTCTTCTCACTCGTGAGGAATCTTCTTTGCCTATTGCTTTTTCATGTGTTTATGGGCCTTGTTGTCATCTCAAAAGAAAGGAATTGTGGGAGGATCTGCGGGAGGCGAGTAGGTGTTTCGAGGGTAACCCTTGGCTCATTGTGGGGGATTTCAACGTTACCCTTCGAACGTCGGATCGGCCACGGTCTAGGGGGGCAGGACCCGGGCTCTTTGGACTTTGCGGAGCTCGTGGACTCGTTAGCACTCGAGGATTTGGTTGCGAGGGATGTCGCTTTCACCTGGAGGAATTCCAACTCGCGCTCGCGTATTGACATATTTCTGGCGTCTACTGAGCTTCTTAAATGCTACCCCCTTTGCTCGGTGGCTGTTAGGCCGAGATCTTTATCTGATCACACTCCCCTTTTATGGGATGGTGGAGGTGCTCCCATGGTGAAGGGTTTTTTCATGTATGAAAGATGCTGGTTGTTGGAGGGTAACTTCATGGAGATGGTAGCTTCATATTGGTCGCAGGTGCAGGTGGAGGGATCTGCGGTTTCCAAATTTGCCCACAAGCTCGTTTCTTTGCGCAAGAAGTTGTCATCTTTCAAGAGGGAATCTAGGGCGGCGAGGATTGCCGCCAGGACGGAGGCGGAAGGGGTGGTCAACGGCTTCGATGTGGTGGAGAATGAGAGAGAACTTTTGCCAGAGGAAATGATTGCGCGATCGCTCGCGCTGAGGCGGATTGCAGAGGAGGATCGGAAGTGTGTTATTGAGTGGCGTCAGAGATCGAGGACGTCATGGCTAAAGGAGGGGGACGCCAACACGACGTTCTTTCATCGAATTGCAAGCGGAAGGCAGCGCACTAATGCTCTGCGCTCAATCACGGTAAATGGCACCTATGTGGAGGGGGGCAGGGAGATGGGGAGTGCTATCGCGAGTCATTTCAAGGAGTTCTCGGCCAAGTGCATCCCAAGGGTTTGGCGTTGGCTGGAATCTGGGGTTGTGTCGCTCACGCCCGCGATGTGCGAGGCCCTCACACAGGTGGTGTCTTTGGAGGAGGCTAAGGCGGCGGTGTGGGAGTTGAACACGAATGGGGCTCCGGGCCCGGACGGCTTCCCGGTGGCTTTCTATAGGGATTTTTGGGACGTGGTTGCCGAGGAGGAGTTGAAGGTTATTGCCGAGTTTTGTGATGGTAATGCGGGTTTCGATCGGATCAATAAGGCGATCATTGTGGTGCTTCCAAAGTCGTCGTCGGCCGAGCGGATCGAGGATTATCACCCCATTGCTATCTCTAATGCTCTATCTGATCGTGGCGAAGGTTTTTGCTCTTAGGCTTGGTCGGGTTCTCGACTCCATCATCTCCCCCCTGCAATCGGCATTTATTCAAGGCAGATAGCGGATAGCCTTGCTCTCGCTTCGGAGATGGTGGCGGACTGGTCGAAGGAGGGGAGACGTGGGGTACTATGGAAAGTTGATTTCGCGAAAGCGTACGATTGCCTTGACTGGAAGTTCATTTGGTCGGCCATGCGGAGGAGAGGGTTCCCGGAGGTGTGGATTTCTTAGATGCGCCGCTGTGTAACCACTGCCTCTTTTTCGGTCATGGTTAATGCTCGCCCGAAGGGGGGCTCTTTCCAGCCGAGAAGGGGGGGTCCGTCAAGGCTGCCCCCGTGCTCCCCTTCTTTTTGTCATTGTTGCGAATGTTCTTGCTCGTATTGTTGATTGTGTTGTTGCCTGCGGTCTTTCTGCGGGTTACTCTAGGGGGGGTCCGTCGTGCCCTTGCTCCAATATGCTGATGACACCATCTTTTTTATTGAGGGGGCCATGCGGAGGTCTCGGGCATGTCGGTGGCTTTGGACATTTTTAGTGAGCTGTCGGGTCTTTGCAAGAATGTAGAAAAGTCAAAGGTGGTCTCTTTTGGGCTCTCTATGGATGAGGCAGAGACTTGTGGTCGCATTTTGGGGTCTTCAATAGGCTCTCTGCCTATTGATTACCTGGGGATGCCGTTGGTTGTTGGTAGAGCTAGGTTGAGGGATTGGCTTAAGGTCGTTGAAAAGATGGAGTCGATGCTTGTCGGGTGGAAGTCGGCCATCCTTTCCAGGGGGAGTCGCCTTGTCCTGCTCAAGGCGGTGCTATCCTCTATCGCGGTCTATTTTTTGTCCAACCGTCGCCTGGCGGTGAGGATTCGCACTCGCATGGAGAAGATTATGAGAAGATTCCTATGGGGCAAAAATGGAGAGATGTCAGGAGGGATTCACTTGGTTGAATGGGGGGAGGTAACGCGGCGCAAGAACGAAGAAGGTTTGGGGGTGCAGAGGTTGGAGCAAGTTAACGAGGCTTTCCTTCTTAAATGGGCCAGCAGACTGTGGGGCCCAGGTGAGGATTTGTGTAGCTGTTTGCTGCGCGGGATTCACGGCTTAAATGGGGCGTCTCCTTCAGCACCGGATCTGGTGGGTACTCAGACGCCTTTTTGGAAGGGGGTCTGGGAGGTTTTCTCAAGATATCTATCTTTCTTTGCGTTGGTGCTTGGTAATGGGTTCTCCTTCAGGTTCTGGATGGATGGTTGGTCGGGGAGGGGTTCGCTGAGCTCGCGGTTCCCTCGTCTGTTCGCTTTGGCTGCTGATAAGAATGTCTGTGTCGCCTCTTGCTGGGCGAATGGCAACTGGTTCCCGTCTTTCTCTGCCAATTTTTTCGATCAGAGGCTCGAGGAGTTTCTTGCCATGCTGGATACCATCAGGGATGTCAGTCGTCCTTCTGAAGGGAGGGACCATTGGACCTGGGGGGGGGCCTTTCTCCGCGAGGAAGGCATATGGGGCGATTTGTAGGCCTCCGCCATCGCGCTCAGAGGTTTTGGTGCATGACTGCAGTTTCCTGTGGGGCATGAGGGTTCCTGAACGGGTGGGCTTCTTCCTGTGGCTTTTTCGTAGACAGAGGTTGATGACAAGGGATCGATGCGCGAGGCTGCTTGGCAATATCTCTGATAGGTGCTTGTTATGCGACAATGTTGTGGAGTCGGTTGAGCACCTCTTCTTTGTGTGCCCGAGGGTCACGGAGATATGGGAGGAGGCGAATGCCGACTGGGTCTGCACTACGAATGTGGCCTCCTTCTGTGATTCGTTAGTGGCCCACAAGGATAGGGAGAGGAGGGCGCTTCTGTGGCCCGTGGCTTGCATTTGGGCAATCTGGCTGGGCAGAAATGCGCAAGGCCCTAAATGTCGGTTTCGGTCACCAATTTGGTATCGATCAAAACAGAATTTCAATGGATTTTCGACCGAAATTTCGGTCATTTTTTGTACTAGGACCCCCATATTTCGGTCATTTCGGTCGAATTTCGATTTCAACTGGATATCGATATTCGACGGAAATTCGACCGAATTTCGCTGAAATTTGAGGCCATGGAAATGCGGCTATTTTTTCGGGCCAGCGCTTTTACAAGGATAACATCGTTATACACAGGGAACGTCTGATCGGTGATTGGGTGCTTTTGTAGTGTCCTCTGTGTTTTTTCTAGCGATACCTATGTAACTTACTAGTTTACTTAATCTTAATTTAATAATTGGGGCGAACACCGCTGAGTGTCTCCCCCTCTTTTGAGCTTCAAAAAAAACCCATAGGGTAGCAGAGGTGCCACCAGAGCTGCTGACGCAGCTATAACCACGGTGCAGCAAGATGCAACGGCAAGAGATGCTACGTATTGCAGCGGCAGCGAGAGATGTCATGTGCTGCAGCGGCAGCGAGAGATGTCGCGTGCTGTAGCGGTAGTGACAATGGTAGCAGCAGTTGTGTGTTGTGTCGTCGTCGCACCTACCGCCCATGGTTTGAAAAAATTAGCCTCGAGCGAGCCAGTAGGTGCAGCAGCAGCAACCGCTAGAGTGAAGGAGAGGGCAGCACCATCGGAGGGGGAAGAAGGGTTGCGAGTGGGGTAGGATTTCTGAGGTATACGAGCTCCAGTCTAGGACCTTCGCTCTCATACCATGTTAGAAGAAAATATGAATCTATATATTCAAGGGAACCCTGTAGCTCTCTTATATAAGGAGAGACCCAAAGGGTAATTACATAATATAGATGAAAAAGATTGAAAATACATAAACCGTATTGTAACATAACGTTATCCCTACAGTGTTGAAACAAGGGAAAGTGGTAGGGACAAATGGCATTCTCATAAATCTTTAAAAGATGTAGGGGAAACATATTACCTGGTTTAAGAAGTTATTTTATATTATCTAGCAACTTGTTTAATACCAATATACAAGGACAAAGGAGATATATTAAACTACAGGTGTATCTAATTGAAGAGTCGCATAATGTAGATATGAGAGAGGGTAACAGAGATGAAGTCAAGGCAAGTTCTAACGGTATCAGAAAATTAAAAACCAGGTTGGTCCATGCATAGTAGGTCTACAACAAAGGTCATAGACCTTTTGAGGTATTTAATTGAAAAATTCAAAAAAAGACAAGACGCCTTTTATCCTTTATTGGTTTAAAAAAGGATTATAATATTCGAGCAACTACCAAGAGAGAAATCACAAGGAAGATTTATAGAAAAAAGACGTCTATTTTGTATTCCTACATGACAACAGATATGTACGACTATGCAACCTGCGAGAAAACTCCAATTAGGTTGACTTCTCATTTTAGTACCAAGCTGAGGGTTGCACCAACAATTAGTCCTAAGTCCTTTTTTACCATGTTTATGGACATATTAACAAAGCATGCATATATATAGGTGCCTTGGTGCATATTAATTGTAGATAACATTATTCTAAGAGGGATTGAAAAGTAAGCTATATTCTCTTTTCATGACTAAAAGACGGGTTGAAAATGAAAGACTGTCGAAACCTATGTGATACTCTTGGTTCCATTAAAATTGAAGAAAAGATGTATGAGTGAGAAAAGGGCATACATGTCAGTTTTTTGAAGATGCGATGAACCTCCAATAGAGGCCCATCCAAGACTAGCCCCTAAGATTTGAACCATGGTCTCTTGTGTGTTAGACATCACCCACAACCAACAGACCAGTCACTCAGTTCATATACATGTCAAGTTACTATGAAGATTAGCACGTCCTCTCCTTTGTACATTGTTAGAGTTATTGTATTTTCGGATGGGGGTCTGGATCGTGTGGATCATATCTCGCGAAGGGCGGTTGAGGTTAGGGGTGTTCCTTTCCTCTCGCATTCCGCGCATTGTTTGGGTCCTCCTCTGCGAGGCTTTGGTTCGATTGTTCGTATCCTTGCGGACGGCTCGCTCCCGGGATCGGACCCGATGGTTACCTTGATTCTCTTGGACTGCCCTGAGTCCACTTGTGCTATCTCGTTGGCGGAGTTGCTCGTGGGGCGCTTCTCTTTCCCGTTGCAGATTCGTCTCCTGGATCAGGAGGATCAGCCGGCGCCGCAGAGCGGGGGCGGCGGTGCCGGCCCCAGAGGAAACCGGATCGTCTTCGGCTCGTGGGGACGGTTTGTCTCCTGGTGACTTAGATGGTCGTGGCATCCCAACCACCACATGCGTCGTCTCTCCCTTGGGGGTGACACCTCGTATGATGGCACCTTTCCAAAGGATCGTTTTTGGGATGTACGCCCCTATCGTTTTTCGACCCGGGGATTTTACCAGCTCGACCCTATTTGTCGGGTCGTCTCCTGACCTGCTTTCTACGCAAGCTGGACCCCTTGCGGGTTCGAATCTTCAGTTTTCACTCTCGCGGGTTTGTTCCGACCTAGCGTTTTGCGGGGCTTTGGATCCACGTGCAGTTCCCTTGGGGCCCTCGGCTAGGGACGTGGACGTTCGCCCCGATGCCTAGGATGGCGCCCCCTCTTCTGCTATTTCTTTTGGGCCTAACCGGCCCGCTAGCAACTTGCTTGTTGATTGTGAGCCCCTCCCCCTTGCCGCCCCGATGCGAGATGCGGGTGTGGCTATGGGGGTACCCTCTATTCGGGCACCAATCTTGGCCGAGATTTCTGATTTGGGATCGTCTGCGATGATGGCCCCATCGGGGTCTGATTCTGGGAGGATCGGTAAAAGGTACAAGAGGCGCCCACGTTCGTGCAGGATCGTCGACGCGCTTCTGTCGGTGTCGGCTACTATGACTCGTGTGGCCTCTATGGTTGGAGTCGTCTTTCTCGGGGGATCTTGCAACGGTGCTTAATGATGATCCTCACATGGAAGGCCAGGGCTCTGGGTGACCCGGAAAAAAGGAGGATCCTTAGGTCTCGCTTCCTTGAGTGGGGCTGCGACATCATTTTACTTCAAGAAACTAAGTTGCAATCCTGTCCTCACGACGTGTAGCACTCCTTTGATGCTGGCCCCTTTTTTTATTATCGCGTTATTGATGCGGTTGGTTCTTCGGGCGGTGTGCTGGTTGCCTGTGTGTTGGCTCTTGGAATGCCTCTCCTCGGTAACGACTATTGTTGTCTCGTGCATGTATGGGGCCCTGCCTTGCCGCCGATCGGCGGGAGCTGTGGGATGAGCTTCGCTCGGCAAGAGCTTCTTTCCCAGGGGGCGTGTGGCTCATTGGTGGCGATTTTAATGTGACGTTGCTCTCCTCCGACCGATCGGGCTTGCGCGGCGGCCAAGACCTGGGGTTGGCTGACTTTGCGGACTTGTTGGACTCTCTCGAGCTGGAGGTAGTTGACGCCTCGGATACTAAATTCACGTGGCGGAGCTCGGGCTCTCGCTCCCGCATTGACCGTTCTGTGGTCTCCTCGGAGCTTCTGGACATGTATCCCTCTTGCTTTGCGTCGACCAGGATCCGAACTCGCTCGGATCACTCTCCCCTAATCTGGGACTCGGGGGAGCTCCTGGAGCACAGGAGTTTTTCAGATACGAAAAGGCGTGGCTTTTGGAGGAGTCGTTCCACACGTTGGTCTGCTCACATTGGACCTCCACGGTCGTCTCTGGCTTGGTTGTCTCAAGATTTTTCCAGAAGCTTGTATCCTTGCGGGGGAGGCTATGCTCTTTTAAGAGAGAGTCGCGCACTGCCCACCGGGCAGTCAGAGCCTCCGTGGAGGAGACTATCGTGGGGCTTGACCAGCTCGAGGATTCCAGCCCTCTTTCCTCCGAGGATCTTGCAAAGAAGGTTGATGCTCTCCGTCAGGTGGCGCTTGAGGACAAAAAAAAGGTGACGGAGTGGCGCCAGAGATCTAGGCACATGTGGCTCGTGGAAGGGGGCGCCAACACTGCCTTCTTTCATCGTGTTGCAAGCGGGAGACGTCGGGCTAATACGCTACGTTCGGTCATTGTCGATGGCGTACGGGTTGCGGGTGATGCGGAGATGGTCCATATGATTGCCAAGCATTTTCGTGATTTCTCTTCGCGGGCCCTGTATCGCAGGTGGAGTTGGTTGGGCCGGGGGACGGAGATGATCCATATGATTGCAAAGCGTTTTGGATTGACAATTGGACCGGCGATGGGGCTCTCGCCATCCACTTCCCACGGCTATTTGCCTTGGCAGCGGACCGGGATGCAAAGGTTGCTGATGTGTGGTGTGACGGGAACTGGATGCCTCGTTTCTGCACAAATTTTTCAGACCAGAGGATCGAGGGTTTCCTTCTTCTGTGTGATTCTTTAGCTGATTGTGAGGGCCCCAGCGGGGGGAGAGACCAGTGGGTATGGCGGGGCTCCCCTTTCTCGGTTAGGAAGGTCTACGCGGTGATTCGCAGGCCACCACCCGCTCCCTCCGAGACTCTTATTAAGGATTTTTCGTTGATTTGGGAACTTCGCCTCCCTAAACGGATTGGTTTCTTCCTGTGGCTCTTCAGGCACAAGCGCTTAATGATTCGTGACTGGTGCGCGCGTTTTTTTGGCTCCTCTTCCGAAGCATGCTACCTGTACGAGGTGGGCACTGAATCGGTGGAACACTTGTTCTTCACCTGCTCGTACACGGCCGGTTCGTGGACAGATTTGGACTTCGGTTGGGTCAGCACATCATCCTTTGACGCCTTCTGGGATTCGTTTCGTTCGGCCCGTCTGCGACCGCAGTTTGT
Source organism: Ottelia alismoides (assembly GCA_037367405.1). NCBI lineage: Eukaryota > Viridiplantae > Streptophyta > Magnoliopsida > Alismatales > Hydrocharitaceae > Ottelia > Ottelia alismoides. Next base: position 14,836 of record JAZKJV010000478.1, on the reverse strand, counting down.
GTTTTTGGGACCGCTTTCTTTGCTATGGAGTATTTGGCTGGCTAGAAATGCCCTGGTGTTCTCGGGCCAGAGATTCTATATTGAGAATGTTGTGCTTCAGTGCAAGGCTTTTGTGGAAGCCTGGACCTCTCTGTTACTCTTCTCGCTTTACTTCTTCTTCCTTTTACTCTTTTTCAATTAATGCATTGGGGAGGGCACCATAGCGTGTTACCCCTCTTTTGGCTTTCAAAAAAAAAGAGTTATTGTATTTTCTATTTTATTTGAGCACGTAACCCTTTGAGGTCATATATGTATTTTCCCCATTTTTGCTTTTTAGGGTTTCTCTCTATATAAGAGACCCTAGACTCATGGGATAAATACTACGATTCCTTCTCTTCTCCATATGGTATTAGAGCAACGGTCCTAAACTGAGGTTCTGACCTAAACTCCCCATCGCCACCTTTGAGCCCTCGCACAACATCTGTGTGGGCCCTTCTCTTCCTTATCTAGGGTCCCATGCAAGGATCTCCCCCATCGCTAGGTCTCTACCTACCTTCCACAGTGCTAGCGGGCCCTAACGGCAACATCATCCCTTATCGACGATGTTAGGAGTCCATTCACCACCTGCAGCGCTACCAGTGCCGCCATGAGCATCGCCAGCAACCTGCATCATACCTACAATGCTGCCCAGGTTGTTGTCCAAACACCGTGGCTGCTTTCCACGGCTTCGACGACCCCAACCATGCTTGTTATGCCAACTGATGTCGCTAGGGTCCTCACGGACCCCCTGATCTGTAGGTTTCTCACAGTTCATACCGTTTACGCATATGTGTGAGTTTTAGGGACCTTTTCCTCCCTCATATGCTTACTTGATCAACAATAAGACTTCTTTGATCTCTCTATCTGACCACCAAGACAACTACTCCCACTAAACAAAGAACTTGTCCACTTTGACATCCTTGATGGGACGGCACTACTATCAAACTTAGTTACATCAAAAACTAAGTGCTCTGCTCTCATTCTTTCAAGGTATTCATTGGTAGTCAGCGGAAAATATATATCCTGACTAAAAAACCTCCAGATAAGAAGGATAAAGATGATGGCATCTGGCTCACAGACAACTACCAAGTTATCAATTGGATGACCAATAGCGTTGAGTCATATATTGCCTTGAATCTTTTTTTAAGGACATGGCCAAGGAGATGAGGGAGGATCTTGATCATATGTACTCCCAGAAGCTGACGTCGATGACTCGAGATGGGACTGCGAGATGGTGCTTTAAGTGTGGCTGACCACTTGTCTTGCTCTTGAAAGGTAGTGGAGTAGCTATGTGTCCATTGCTGCAAGTCGGGACATCGACGACAAGAATGCATAATAAGGAGAAACTGGTTGAAGAAGACAACTGTGTCGATGAACTAGGTTGTTGCGGATGTTGAGGTTACACCAGAACATGTGGAGTCGGTGACGATGACCCCGTGTGTTGCTGGATGCATAATATGGAGCACTGTTATTGTGGCTTGCGATGGATGCGCCTAAGGAGGACCCGCTGGACGGGTTGGTGGTGGGAGTCAGTAATGCACTAGTCTTACGAAGAATGCAGGAAAGGCCGGTAGCGATGAAGGAAGGAGGTGTTTCGATTGATGCAGTTTGGTTGCATGGAGGTGGTATCTGCATTAGGGGTCTTTCTTCGAAGGGGGCAAGGGATGTGATTGGGGGGATTGGAGAATAGTATTCTACTGGAATCGAGAGGGGCAATCTGTGACACCCGGATCCGAATCACTCGGACTTGAAACATAACCCAGTTTTGGACCATATGATCCGATAAAACTATCGATAAATATAAAATGATCTGAATCAATCGAGAAATCATAAATTAAAATTTGTTTGAGATCAATCGATAATAAATTGATTGCATTGTAATTCGTGTCATCGGAAAAGCCATAACTTAATCGGAAACTGTAAAAATAATATGAGACCACTATAAAATTCATCTCAACAAAATAAAACCAACGAAATCGATCGTTCGTCGATCGAAGGTCGTTTGATGATTTAAAATCATAAAACTTAATCGTAAATCAAAATCGTATCTCGACAAATTTTGAATTCATCTCCAGATCAGAAGTATATGATATTATACTCATTTTCATCGTCATTCCGAGATGGTCGAAATGAGCTATTGATCATCTAAATCGGAGATTCATGGTGTAAGTACATATGACTTTGGTATTCCAGATAAGGGAAAGATAAAGGATGTAAAAAAATAAACTTTTGAAAATGACAAGTAGCATATTTCCAGCCCTACACTTGATTTTTCCCTCATCTCCGCTTGGCAAAACCAAAAACCACCCCTCTCCCCCTTATTTATAACTCTCAAGCTTTCTTTCTTCCACATTTTCTCTCTTTTCTTAATATTTTTTCCAACGAAGGGCTCCCAACCCATTTTTTCTTGTGTGGCTCCTGCCAAAGCAGCAGGAATTGTTGCTTTCATCAGCAACCATAGCTATCCAAACAGTTGTGCAGCAGTTGTTGATGCTCCCATTGGAGTTGCACCTGCTGCTAGGGATGAGCATTGGGCTGGGTCGGCTTGGCCCAGCCCGGTCTAGGCCCAAACGAATACCATGCTGAGCTTGGGCCCAATATTTAGGCCCAAAATTTTTTTGGGTCAAACTCAGGCTTGGCTCGGCCCAGCTCGACCCGACCCGAAGAGGGCCCGAACAATTTCCCACATCCTACATGCATGAAAACTCCCACCTATTTCATGTGCACTCTTTTCTTGTATCATATCTTCATACAATGTTTATAAATCAAGAAAGTCAGGCTTGTGACATGAGTTGATGATCATTGTATTTGAATTAAGAATTAATTTTACTTAATTAGTCTTTGGTTTAAATTATGTTGGTTATTCTTGAATTTGTTAGTATTTATTTTTTTTAGTCAGAACATTTTCTATTATTGTACCTTTACCGAATATGGGCCTTATGCCCATTTTTTAACATGTAGGGTCTGGTGCACATGTTGTTAACTGGGTAAGTTTGTTTCACTCTTTCAAGTTATATACATGAGAGAAATTCACGGTATCTAGCATTGAGTGCACGTGTGTAAAATGAGAAATGTTAGGATTTGGTAGAATTGAATTTTAGTTGTTTCACAAGTATTATGGTACATGTTTTAAACAATTTTGGCTTGTGTAACTTGAGATGAGATTAATTTGAAACAAAAGATTCAAAGTTAATAAGCTCTAATCGGTGGAGATGGGCCGGCCCGACCCAAGCCCGGTCCAAAGGAATTGGGTCGGGCCTGAGCTTGGGCCGAACAAAAAAAATTTCGGGCCTAAGCCCGGCCCAAGGCCCGAATATTTTGAACGGGTTTGGGCATGGGCCCTTCAAAGCCCGTCCCAGGCTCATCCCTAGCTGCTGTTGATGTTGCTTCCTTCGGTTGGAAGCTGTTTCCTGGAGTTGTTGTCCAAGGAGCTCTAGTGTCGTTGCATGCTGCTACATCCAAAGTAGCAAGAGCCATAAGCAGTCATCTGTTGTTCTAACTAAAGCCACTGCATACTGATTTGATCTCCATTTTGGAGATCCAAAAAGGTACAATAAATCCCCCCCCCCTTGTTGCCTTCACGTAAAATTAGAAACCAATTCCAATACCCAATTAATTGCTTTTGAAATTTGATGAAAATGCGAAGTTATACATGGAATTGATCAAGATCTCAAATCATAAAATATGCTCATGTTTACATGACTTAAAAGGTGAATAACTGGGGGCATTTTGCATGTAATTGGACCAGATTTCATACCATTGTTTAGAATCTGATTTCATGTTAAAATGTGAGGATTTGATGGTGATTTGCATGCAAATATGATCTAAATTTCAGACCACTAATCAGCTACTAAATTCATGCCTTAAAATTGATAGATTTAGGGATGATTTGCATGCAACTAACTCTAGTTTCAGATCACGGAAAGCTGCAGATCACGGAAAGCTGCAGTTTGTGTGTATTTCAATGCTAAAATCAGACCACTGTCATGGACTAATTTCATGTATAAATGTGAAAGAATTGTTATTTGCATACATTTTAGTGCTAAAATCATACCATTGTTATGCACTAATTTCAAGTTGGAAATATGAAAGAATTGAAGGTGATTTCTACGTATTCCATACCCCATACCACTGTTGTGCACTAATAACATGTAGAAATGTGAAAGAATTGTCGATGATTTGCATACATTTTAGTGCTGAAATCAGACCACTATTATGTAATTTCATGTTAAAATAGGAGAGTGTAACATCCGAAATCTACACAAACCCGAACTCGATCCGATTAGGGTTCGATTAACCTAATAAAGTTGTTGGTCAACATTAGACAACCTAAAACGATCAACTGATCGGAGATCAAAAGTCGTTCGGGCGAAATCGACCAAAAATCGGTTGCCTTGTAATGCGCACCGTGAAGAAGCCGCGACGCAAATTCGAAAACCGCGAAACGAACCGAGACCGTCATTAGATCCGATTCGACGAAACAAGACCAACGGAATTAACCGTTCGTCAATCGGAGGTCGTTTGATATTTTTTTAAATCACAAAATTTAAACCTTAAACAAAAAAAAACCGTATCCGAATATTTCGGGTATTCAAAACTCGACCGGAAATATATCAACATTACACTCATATTGATCGTCATTCCGAGACGGTCAAAACGAGATGTTGCGCGTCAAGATCCGAAATACGAGGCACAAATGCGAGCGACTTTAAGTATGTAAAACAAGTAGAATTTTTTAAAAAATAAAATAAAATAAAATAATAATATATGTGTATATCTAAAATCGGCTACAGACAGACAGTCTGGTATCACTGTACGATTAAAAATAATCATAAGTGAAATTTTTTAACAGGTGTGCGTTTCCCTTCCCAAAACCTTCCACGTTACCCTTTTCCTCTTCTTTAAATCCATCGCCACTACTTCTTCCTCCCCATCTCTTGTTCGACTCTCACTGTCCCATCTCTATTTTTTTTCCAAACAGGGAGTTGAACCCATTACTTCCATCTCCAAACCTCCAGCCGTGGAAACCTCAATTCTTTCTCTCGTGCTGCAGACTACAATTTAGAGTGCTGATACTCCTGATTTCAGCCACAATCTCCCAAGAAGCAACATCCGATCAAGGGGAAAGACCTACAAATTATACAAAAAGGGTCCAGCCGTGAGCCCCTTCTTCTCCAACTGCTAGAGCTTCTCCATGAGCACATCTCCTTGCTTCCTTGCTGAATTTCAGCAACTCCTCTGCTCTCAAGCCCTGCATGCAAGATAATCTTCAAGTTTTGAAGGTTCTTATGTACAATCTCTTCTTCTTCTTTTTCTTAATTCTCCAATATTTCCTTGTTTCCTCTCAAATTCCAAAGAAATAAAGCCCTTGCAGCCCCAACTTCATGCTGGAAGTCTCTTGCAGATTGTACATGCTCCAGCATGCACAACCCACCACTCCAGTCTGCTATTAAAGTCCCACACAGCAGCAAATTTCAAGTTGCTATTTGCTGGGTTCAGAAGCTTTATTCCAAGGAGCTGCCATTCCTCTTTGGATTGGTGATCTTGCATGCAAGATTTAAGGTCTATAGGTACACTCCTTTTATCCTCCTTTTGCTGCCATGCATGCATTTTAGACTTGATCATATGTACAATCCCTAGCCATCGTCTTTGCTGCCATACATGTCATTCCTACATTTCTTTTTATTCAAATTTCCAGAAAATGGGATTGGTTCAGGATTATAAATGTTGTTATATGATCTGATGGGCATCTATGTTTCAACTAAGGGGAAGTATCAACTATAATTTTGTTTCTATATAGCCTTTATCATGTTTTGCACTTCTAATGGAAAAATATATCTCTGGAATTTCCAGTTAACCACTCAATCTATCAAAATATATATATACCCTATTTAAATAATTGGGAAAAATACTCTCCAATAACTAAATGGTACATGATTACACTAAGGTGCAAAGTCATTTAATCACGTACATATGTGACATCACACAGAGGGGTATGATTACATTGCAACATGGGTTAGTGAAAGAAAACAGGAGATCACAAGGTGTAAAGTCCTGTCTGGAACGAATGATCTTTTACCATATTAGAGAAATTAACTTGCATTTTTTTTATATCTCATATTTGTAGAGGATTGAAATTGAAGATGTGGATTTATATGCAATTTAAGAACAAAATGTGATGGTTACAAGGAATAGACTCTTTGGATTGAAAGATTTTGTTGAGTATAACTCAAGGTTGCAAAAATCGGTAGTCGGTACTCGGTCGGTTGGGTCACTGACTAAGGATTAATCGGCAGTCGGATGACTAATCGGATTTAGTCGGGATTTAATCGGTTTTGAATTTTTAATTATTTTAAATATATAAAGCATTTTTGTATGTATATTCTTATATATTTACAAAGATTTTTACATTTTTTTATATTATCATAATGAAACAAAAGAAGAAATTGAATTTAAATAAAACATTAAGCATATTAGAATAAGTTTGCTTTCAAAAATAAAAAATAAATGGTATCTCCAAGCAAAAATTGATCGACTAGTTGGCCTTAGTCGGAATTAGTCAGTATTCGGTCGGCCACCCCACCGACTAGACTAGTCGGACCTACTAGTCGGGCCAGTCGAGGGATTTTTACAACAATGGTATAACTCCTCTATGGATTATCTTCATTAGGGTCTACTAATTAAATTTGTTTCCATTAAAATTTTAATAACTGGAATGCTCAGTTCAGTGATTGAAATATGCTCTCTCTGTGCCCACTCAATAGGCTCTTTAGATTTCACAACTAAAATGCTCTCTATATGCTTCTCTTTGGATTGAAATATGCTTCTCTTGACAGTATAGACCCTTTCTTTGGATTGAAAGATCTCGTTGAGTATACCTCCCCAAGTTCACTGCTTGCTGGACCAATTTTATACATGAATATGATCTTTCCATAATCTATCAACATTGATGATCTATGGATCATGTGACTCAAGATCAAAAGAGTAATCTAAAATACCTTTTCATAGAAATTTCCATCACTCTAAAAAAAATTAATCAAATGATTTCGGTTGAGATTTCAATTAATCTACCTTGAAGCATAAGATAACTATCACGATCTTATGATCTTTGAAATACGTGACTTTCATTTAGACTTATTTCATATTTGACATTTACTTTCAACGTAGGTTAGACCTAACCACAATTAATATGATCTCGTCTCTTGTCAAGCATTTTGATCTCATTAATTATGACATTAATATCACAGAAATGCCATTGATAAGCCCCAACAAAGATCAAGTATTCACTAGCAGACCATAAAGGTCTCTCATATGCTTAAAACCCTTTGTATCTTTTGATAGTATCTACCGAATGTTAATTGGATGAACTTAGCAAATCTTTGGATCAAATATTCTATGAGAAGACCACTGGATCAAGTATACCAGATTGGCTTATTAATGGAAGTTAACACAAATATAGGAGTTGATAAGCATCACTAATAACACATATAGAGCCGGTCATGGTGACTTTTATGCCTGACTGAGCGAGGGCGCGGTGACCCTCACCTGGGCGGAGGAAAGGAAGCCCAGTTGGGCAGCGGCCGCCTAGTGCGCGGGTTTAGGATCCCAATCCCCCTTCGATTTTTAACGTGAGCTCACAGTGTTTTTACACCTCGTTGGGATCCCGACTTTAGACCATTCCGCTGACCCTGTTTTTTTTTTTTTTAAGCTCCAAAAAAAGGGGGACACACGCGGAGGTGCTCACCCCAATGCATTAAAAAGAGAAAGAGATACTTACAAGGGGAAAACGGGAAGTGAGAAATTACAAAACAAAGTAAAGGGGGTAGACGGAGATCGTAGCCCCTGATGCTAAAAATAATTACAAGGAGGTCCAGTCACGCAGGAAGCCCGAGGCCGTGGATCTAACATTCTCCAAATAGAACCGCTGACGAGCAAAGATAGCTTCGTTTCGCCCCAGCCACAGGCTCCAAAGCCTCGAGATTGGGTCAAGAAGCGCTGGCCATGGTCGACCCCTATCACAGAACAAGCTTCGGCAGAACTGAGGGAATGAAGAGAGATCCAGCCACCCCAAATCGGCCCATAACGCATCAACACAGCAGCAGTGAAGAAATAGGTGGTCAATAGTTTCCGTAGCCATGCCGCAGAGACCACAGAGAGGCGAAGAGTTGGGAAACATCCGTGCACAGCGATCACGAGTTAGTATTCTTCCCTACGGAGCAGCCACAGAAAGATACCCACACGCTCAGGAATCCTGAGCGCCCACAATAGATTGCAATCACGCAAGAGCCTGTCATCCCTCCCATCGGCAGCGGGCAAGATGGCCATATAAGCGGCACGAGTAGAGAATGGACCATTCTTCCGGCCAAGTAATCCCTGCCCCCAGAAGGCACAGGGCATCAACAAGAGAGTTTTTGAGAGAGATATAGTCGAGCAACCGCTGGTCCGACAAAGCCTCAGAGATTAAGGGGCACCAATCGCGCCCATCCCCAGCATCCGGCCACCGTAACATCTTTATTGGGACCAAAGCGTAGAGACGGGGGAAAGAGAGCCTAAAGGGTCCCCTTCCCCGTCCAGTCATCCTCCCAGAAGCGGAGCATAGAACCATTGCCGAGCTTGAATGAGAAAAGGGGAGCGATTCCGACAAAGAGCGCCCATCACCCCACGCCAGAGATAGAGACCTGTCCCCGAAAGTCGCCACGAAATGCCAAAAGGATGCCATCCCCTGCCGCACCCCTCAAACAATTAATCAGGAAATTGTCCTCCTTACCCCAAATTCGCGCCGCCCATTTAAGCAAGAGAGCATCATTCACCGACGCCAGGCGCCTCACACCCAATCCGCCCTCCTTCTTGGGACGCGTGACCTCATTCCAGGCAACGAGGTGCACACCCTTCCCCCCTCCCCCCTTCTTCCCCCACAGAAAAGCCCGCATACACTTCTCCAGACGCCAACGAACCCCCTTAGCATACCCGCACCGAGAGAAAGTAGATAGGGATAGAGGAAAGGACGGATTTAAGTAGCACTAACCGGCCACCACGGGAGAGGATCGCCGCGCGCCACCCAGCCAGACGATGCTCCACCTTTTCCACGACCGATTTCCAGTCCCGCGTGCGGCGGCGGCCCAATGTCAAGGGTAATCCCAGGTAATCGAAGGGCAGATGAGAAGCTTGACAGCCCAGCACTTGTGAGCACAGCGCCGCCTCCGCCGAGGACATGGAGAAAGGCACCGCCTTAAATTTGTTTGCATTCACATGAAGACCGGAAAGCTCGCTGAACAGATGAATAGTAGTAGCCATTGGGGACACATTCGAAGGATCCCCCTCAATGAAACATATTGTATCATCAGCAAATTGGACGATCGGAATGTGATATGGGCCCAAAGAGCAGCCCCTAGACAAGCCAGCCCCCACCACACCTTCGATCATGCGCGGTAGAACATCAACCGCCAGAACGAATAGAAGAGGGGCTAGGGGGCATCCCTGGCGAATCCCCCTCCGCGGTTGGAAAGAATCCCCGACCATCCTGCCATTAACCAAAAGAGATAGCGATGCCGTTGACACACAACGCCGCATCCATGTGATCCAGGTAGAGGGGAACCCCCTTCTCCAAAGAACGGACCATAAGAACCGCCAATCAAGAGTATCATAGGCCTTGGCAAAGTCAATCTTCCAAGAATTCCCTTAGTTGCATTTCCTCCTCCATGACTCAATAATTTCCGACACAACGGCATAGCAGTCAGATATTTGCCTACCACGCACGAAGGCTGCCTGCGTAGGCGAGATGAGGGAGTCAAGGAGCGGGGCCAGGCGACGCGCGAGGGCCTTGGCAATAATTAAATAAATTGCATTGGACACGGAGATAGGCCTGAAGTCCTCAATCCGAGTAGCCGAAGACGATTTAGGAATAAGCACAATATGGGACCGATTTAGGATATCAAAGCCATCGTTTCCCTCGCAAAAATCCCGCGCCACAGCCAGAACGTCGTTCCCAAGAACATCCCAAAATTCCTTGTAAAAACAAACCGGGAAGCCATCAGGCCCCGGTGCAGCATCACGATTGAGGTCCCAAACCGCCCCCTTGAGTTCTTCCAAGGAAAGCGGGAGCACGAGCGCCGCCGCAGAAGAGGCAGGGAGAGCAGGAGCCCCCTGGCCCGACCAGCGCCACCGCCGCGGGGCCGAGGAGCCAAACGCAGCACGAAAATAGTTCCCCACAGCCACCCCCACATCAGCCTCCCCCTCGAAGAGCACCCCACCAATGGAGATAGAAGAAATGGAGTTAGAGCGGCGGCGGCCACTCGCCACCCTGTGAAAGTACGCCGAATTGGCGTCCCCCTCCTTGAGCCACCTCACCCGAGATCGCTGACGCCACTCGATTGAGCGCTTACGATCCTCCATCCGTGTCGTCGCAACGGCGGCAGCGCGCTCATCCAGCTCGTCCGAAGTGAGATCTCTATCATTTTCGAGAATGTCAAGGCGTAAAATCACAGCCTCAGCCGCCAACCGCTCAAGAATACGAGCCTGCCTCGACTCCCGCTTGAAGGACGCGAGGGCCGCGCGCAGGGAAGAGAGTTTAAGAGCAAAGCGACGTGCGGCAGAACCCGCAAAAAAGGACTGGGTCCAGTGCTCCCGAACAAAATCCCTGAATCCCGTCTCGAGGAGCCAAGAACGCTCATACCTGAAGAGCCCACGAGGACGCTGACCCTCCCCGGTATCACAAATGATGGGATTATGATCAGAGAAAGCGCGAGGACGAGAAGTGACCGAACAAAGGGGAAAAGCCTCCATAAAGTGGTCGTTGGCCAGGAACCGATCAATCCGCGATCGGGCAGAATTCGACCTCCAAGTGTAGACGATATCATTTGCCTCCAGCTCCTCCAGAGCCAAGTCCCGAACACAATCCATGAAGTCCGATGAACCGGGATCGCTGCCCCCACGAGCGCGGGGACGGTCCCGTGATCTCAGAGTGACATTGAAGTCACCCCCCACCAGCCAAGGCATGTTATCAAAAGCAAGCGCATCCGCCCTGAGGTCCTCCCAAAGCTCCCGGCGAAGAATATGAGAGGACGGCCCGTAGACACAAGTGAAGGCCGCACGCACATTATTTTCTGATAGGGTGAGCACCACCGAGAGGGAGTGTCGACCGATCCTCGACGAAGAGAATGATAGGCGTGAAGAGCGCCAAACTACAAATAGACCACCGCTCGCACCAGAAGCATCCAACGCACGAAACGCGTCCAAACCACCAGCAGCAAAAGACCGCCAGACATCGTCATCCAGCACAGACAACTTAGATTCTTGAACAAAAGCAATGTCGCACCCCCATTCCAAAAGACGACCGCCCAAATAGCGGCGACGATGAGGGTCACAAAGGCCACGCACATTCCAAGACAATATCTTCATTAACAAAAAACGTGGTTCCCAGGAAGCCGCCAATCCCAAAAGAGAAACTCAAAGGCCAGGAGGAGATCTCCTCCCCACGCGGAATAAACCAGCAGCAGCAGCCACCACATCCCGAAGCGAGGAAGAAGCTCGGGAAGGAGAAGAGGGTGGCGCGTCACCACGGCGGGAGGAACGCCTTCGAGTGTAAGCCCGACCAAATCGTGAGGGGGGGGAGAAGCCCCCGGGCACGTCCCAGGAAGCACCGCCACGAAGGTCGTCAGTATCAGCATAACTTTCACAGCCCGACCATCCCCGCGAAGGTCGCCCCCCCCGGCGTGGAGGGGTGAAGACGGGGGGATCATTGAGAATAGGCGCAGGAGAGTCCGGCGATAGAAGCTGCGAGGGGGAGATGTCATCCAGAATGTCCATCGAGATAGGGGCCACGACAGTGATGGGCATAGGACATGGATACTCCGACGCCCAAGAAATGGATTCGGATATCCCGGACTGGTCGGACAGCACCCGATAGGGAGGTCCGAAAGAGATAACAGCAGATCCGAAAGAAGAGCCCGGTGCAGACGAAGCCACGTGACGAGAGAGATCGAGTTGAGAGAAATCCACATCGGGGCAGTCGACCGCCACAATATCACGTCTGCCACTCGCGCCCCAAGGCGAATGAAATGATAGGCCCATACCATCGCCCTCCCCGAGCGACGCTTCGGATGTTCCCCCATGCGACGCTTCGGAAACGTCACCAGGCGACGCATCGAGAATATCCCTGGAAGATGCCACGTGTCGCGCGGAACATGAAACGTCACCCCTCGACGTAGAGCCCTGATGTCCACCGCGTAAGGCGGAGGAAGAAGAAGAGGGATTGGACGCCGACGGCGGCGGCAGTATGAGAATCTCCACCTTGAAAGACCAAGAGCCCAGGAGCAGACGCTCGAAAATGACCTTCCCCTCCATCTCCGCAAGAAGACGAGGAGAACACTCCAGAAGAATAGTCGTGCTGGCCCAATCCTCCCCTGGCGCCAAGCCATCATCAAGAACTGCAAGAACTTGCCCCCACCGAGCGATCATCTTAGAGAGCACAGGCACCGTGCGAGAGAGGAATGGGACCCCCGCACCTCCGCGAGACAAACCTCGGTAATATTCACCGCTCCATCCGCGACACGAAGGGGTCGCCAAGTAACATGAGGATGCCCAAAGCCATGGAGTAAGCTCTCCCGTTGCACCGGGGAAAGCCCGCGAGCACAACAGCGCTGCGAGTCAAGGAAGATAATGTCGCCGTCGAAATCCTCGCCAAGAAACGAAATCGTCTCGCTCGAATGTCATCCCAGGAGAGATCTGAATCACGTCGGACACCCACCGCTGCAAGGTGTCCCTTGGACGAAGCACGCCTGCGTGCGAAAGACCCGCCGCCATGCAAACCCGCATCCCGCCGCGCCGAGTCGCCCCCCGGCTCTTCAACCCTCCTTCCCCGACCGCCGCCAGCCCCACCCCCACGCACCTTGCATGACAAGTCCCCCTGCACCACCTGCTCCGAAACCGAACCATGCTCAGGAAACGAGCCATGCACGACCTGTACATCGCCCGCATCGCCACCCACTTCCAACAGCTGCACCGATCCCACCACCGCCGCATGCACCTCACTCGCAGGAACGCCACCCTCCTCACGAGCATGAACACTAACCGCCTCACGAGCAGGAACGCCAGCCGCCTCACGAGCAGGAACGGCATCCGCGACGCGAGCAGGACCCTCCCCCTAGTTGCACCAGCACCGGCAACCACCTCCGCAAATGAGCGAGTATCGCGAAGATGACCGGCGGGAGAAGCTCCTGGGCTGTCTCGCGAAGATGACCGGCGAGAGACCACGCGTTGTCCGGCGCGACCTCCATCACGAACGAACCAGCAAGTAGCCATGCGATGCCCCACCCTACCACAATGGAAGCAGCGTGGCGGAGTATCACACGCAGCGGCTAGGTGACCACGCAGACCACAGCGGAAACACTTGCGACCAGGCTTCGCATGTGAAACCCGTCGCCATCCCTCGCCTTCGTCGATGTCGCGCACCTCTTTAGCTGCCCTTCCACCACAATCCTTCCGCCCTTCCACCGCGTTAGCTGACCTTCCACGAACCTTAGGTCTCCACGCGAAACGCTCCGCCATCCAATTTGTTTTCTAAAAGTTCCGCTGACCCTGTTTTAGGATACCCAGGCGGGGGATCCTTGGTTTTTCAGTTTTACGTACGAGCTCGGTTGCCCGTTACCGGTCGGGCTGTTTTTCTAGAGTGACTTTCCGGGAAGTCCCTCTCACCCGTCTCAGTGGCGTAGTTTGGGAGTAGACCTATCCCTCTATTGGACCGTCCTTCCAATTAGGGGGCGAGACGGAAGAGCCCTTTTGTTGGCTTCTTCACCGCTTGAGTTTTCTTTCGCCAACAGACTTGGCAATTCTACATCCAGATCATCCATATCTATATCTGTATCTACATCATCTAGAGTTACATTGAGACAGTTGCACTTGAGGTTTTAAGGGATTACAATTAAAGTTGAGTAAATGGAAAAGACTCTAATCTAATTTGAAATCTCATTAAGCTAGTGGACGTGTTGGGAACTTAGTTAGGATGCATTATACAACACCGCATGCCTACGGAGGCACCCCAACCCTAAGACGTTTCCCAAGTCTTAGAGTCATAGTGTGAGGTTTCACAAGAACCAAGACCACAAACTATCCACTAGACTTAAGAATTTAATAAATCATTATATCTTCTCATCTCATCTTTCCCATCATCAAAATTCACAAATATGATCTCTAAGTAATATGAGAATAAAATATACGTACTTATGATCAATGAGTTACCATAGACATATGCTTATGTGGGAATAAGGGTTGATCATGAGATGTTCTTACTAAAAATTTGGAAACCTTTTACATTTGCAAGCAGAATTAAATTTTAAATTTGAGTTGCTCATGCCTCTCTACTTGCTTTCTTTTGTAAATAATAAATGCCTGTTATTTTTATATAAGTTTTTGGGAGGTACCAGCAACCGCTGACGCCTTTTCTTCCTTGCACGCTTGGCAGGCAAACAAGCTGCAGTTCAGTAGCTATACATGGGTCCAGAAGATAAATTTTATACCCAACGGTATGGTTATTTGTGCTAGTTTTTGTTCAATTTATAATGTATTATGTTTCTTTCTCTTCAGTCAGATTTTGGGATATAATGTATGTACTGTCAGACTTTGTACATGTAAAATATATGGAAGTTAATGAAATGAAATTTTGGTGACCATTGTTCTATGAGTTTGTGGTTATAGATGTTGATATGAATGTCAGATGAAATTATTTCATTCGCGAAAAATTTTTCCCTGTACTTTCAGTTACTTAATGCGATAGTAATGATTGTTGAAACGCGAAATGTGTGATTAACGGGTACCCGGATCA